>ML245832.1:14104-36041 GCA_005239495.1 Nicotiana undulata | reverse complement strand
ATTTGGAATGTTCAGTAAAGTTTTGAGAGTTAATAGTGTGGGATGTTTTTCAAAAAAGGTTGGCCATAAATGAATTCAAGTTACTCCGGTAAATGTTTGAAAGTTAATAGTTTTAAATACTGTTACGTGTGTTATTAAGGCAATAATGTTGTATACGTTGGTTTGTCTAGCGGGTTCAACGTTAGACGCAGTCACGGCCTGAAAGGTGGGATTTCGGGTCGTGACAATTATTAATCTTCATATTTATCAATTGATATTAAGTGAAATCACGTGTCCTTAAAACCATATTATAAGTTTAATTGTTATCCAATTTTAAGGGTAAACAATCATATTCCTCATCGTAGTACACAGGAGCCATGAATGCAGAGGTATTACCCTTATCCTCTTTCGCAAAATTACCCTCATTAAGTTGAATTGCCAACCCAAAACTTCCGAGATTAACTTGTTTCCCACCAGTGGGGGTGTACATGGATCGGGTTGGTACGGTTTTTATCAAAACTAAACTAAACCAACTATATCGGTTTGGCCTGGTTCGGTTTTGCCATTTTTTCGGGGTTTTCGTTTTTTTTTTTTTTTACATGAATGTTATTTCAATCTTACTTCGTTAAAGTTATAAATAAAGTTTTGATAAGTGAATATATGTTTAGTAAAAATTTAAAAATTAGAGTTTTATAGCTTTACCCATAAAACTCAAACTAATTACTCTTGACTACCCATTTATTTTTCTACCCATTAAACTAATTACATTTCCTACCCATTGTAGCTTTTTTGGACAATTGGCTATTTTTCATCCTTTTCTTTTTTCTCCATTTTTCTTTTTCTTCTTATTTTTTCTCCTTTTTCTGTTCTTTTTCTAAACCATATTATTCTTTATTTTATAATTTTCAAATAATATGATTCTATACTCAATTTCGGCTCCTATCTTTTATTTTATTTTTTCTCTTTGTTTATTTTCTTTTGTTCATTTTCTTTATTTCTTCTTCCATTTCTTAATTAATTTAACTCTCTTTTTTTTTAATACTTTTTTTCTACATAATCTAATTACATCCACTTTTTTTGCTCCTTTTCTTTATTCTTCTTTTCTAATACAATAATGAAAGATAACTTATATTGTAAATATTTATTCACATTCTTTAATATATATAGTATAATATACTATTTATATTTTTTTTTCTTTTCAGTCAATTATTAGAATAATTTATACATTTATACACGTTTCCTCTTCTCTTTTTTTCATTGTATTATCTTTTTTTTCAGTATTTTTTTAAAATATATGTTTTTGTAAATATTTCTAACACATAGGATCCAAAATTATATATCATTATAACAAAATGGTATATTAGTATAATAAAAATGCATATTAGTATTTAATGTTATTATAAAATACTTGTCACAATAGTATATCAAAACAACATATAAATATACCAAATGGGTATATTACTATTTTATGTCTTACAACACCTACTTCTTATACAATGAATATTATTTTAATGGAACTCCATAAATAATTCATTTAAGAAAATATTTGCAAGGAACTTATTGGAAAAATGAAAAAAAGGGCTTATTTATTACGATATATTGCTATATTACATTGTATACTATAACATTATAATGTTACTATAACCATGACTTTAGCTTTGCACAATAATTGTTGGGTCCAAACACACACGTAAGTATACGCGGTCGACAATTAATAAAGTGATAAGAAAGTATCGTCCTCACGAGAATTTATGATCAAATATTGTCCAATCCAAGCTATTTATAAATTTAATGCTCAAGTGAGTGTGGATAAAATGATTGTGATTTTTGTAACTAAATTACTACGAACTAATAAGCAAGAAAGAAAATAAGATTGCAAGTAGAGCAAACAAACACTTAGAAAGAATACAATGAGATGGGGATATTCCAGGGTTATGGGATTAACGTCTCTCCTATTACGTTTTTCGGGTTGATGTAATCACTTGACTTATATAATTTGTTGATTAACAAGGTTTATTATGCTCGCGAAGTTCTTTCAACACTTCGGTTGCCTATTCAAGCCAACCTAATACTATATGTCTATAGAATCAAATTTGACAAGAACGCATGTGTATTTCCTGTAAAATTAACCAAGTAGGGCAACTAGAATATGTCTATCTTAATCGCGAATCTATTCTCCGATGTTCGGATTAAATAATTTACTCTATTCAATCAAATATGCAATTTATAGTTCTCACTTTCGAGTTTAACTATAAATTCGTAAATAGTACACTATTGTTAGCTACGCAATAGAATAATTAAGTACAAGATTGAATAAACAAAATAATATGATAAAGTCAAGCAAAACAATCAACCGTCAATTTACAATAGTCAAGAACGACCCATAACCCCAGAATAATGAGGTTCTTAGCCACTCATGTTGTTAACAATCATCAAAATATTGTTTTTAAACATAAAAGCTATGAATACTTGAAGAAGAATCGAAAAACTGATGAATTTCGTGCTTCGAGTGTTTCGTACTTGTGTTTCTCTCTCAAAGTGACACCTCCCCATCCAAAATAGGTTTAGACTTGATTTTATACGAGTTAGGAGCGTCATGGGGTCGAAATAACCAAGTTCCGGGCGAAATAGGACAAGTTCCCGTCACCAGCGCCCAAGGTAGCGTGGGCCGCTAGGAATTTTGGCACTTCTGGAAACTGGGGCACAGGTAGCGCTCTAGGCTACCCTAGGCGCTACACTATCCAAATTTTTTACTTTGTTCCCTTTTTGCTTTAAATTGTGCACCTTCGACCCACATTACACGTGGATGACTGTTACACATAAAACTACCACAAATTAGCACAAATTATTACATTACACATCTGAAATCTACGAAACATGAGTAAAATTCAAGGCAATATGCATATAAGTATACATAGTTTAATTTGAATATCAATAGTACCTAGATGATTCAACAAATAGGAGCCGAAGTATACTATTATGGTATATTGTATACTATTACAGCACATTGTTGCAGTATATTGCATATTGTTACATTATATTGTATACTGTAACAGTATAGTGTTGCAGTATAGCTATATACTCCTATATTATATTGTATACCGTAGTGGTACACTGTTAGGTAATTGTGTTCTTCTTCTATTATTACAGTATAACGTTACAGTATATTGTATACTATAACAATATACAGTTTTAGTGTAGGTATATACTCCTACGACATATTGTATACCATAGCGGTATACTGTTGGGTAACTGTGTTTTTCAATTTTCAGCTGAAAAATTCTATCTCAATCACCTCAAATCAGCTCCAAATGCGATCAATATTTAGTATGAACTTCTATAAGGTATTATAAGCAATATTTAATAACACCCACTTTGAATCAAACAAGAAATCTTCAAAATAAAAAATTTAAATTCAAGAGCTTCAAGCCCAACAATGGTGGATATTCAAATTTACATAAAAACTCAAATATGGCAAACTTACTTGAAGGTCTATAAGCGATATTTTATAGCACCTACATCAAATCAAACATTAAATCTTCAAAATAAAATTTCAAACAAGAGCTTCAAGCTCAACAATGGTGGGGTCTTCATACACGTACAAAAATCAAATCTGGAAAACTTAATATATAACCACAACAACATATGGGTTCAGAAATACATATAAATATACAAAAGGAATATACTAATACAGGTAGAGGATTTTGGAGTGAAACTCATGTACAATAATCTGAAAACTTGTCCTTTAAAAATTATATAGAAAATTCTAAAAAAACAATTGGGTAGATGCATGGGTTTGTACTAGATTTTCATCATCTACTAAAAAGACTAAGCTATTGAATTTTTTTGAAAGGGAAAAGGAACGTTTGGGGTGTGGGACTCTGCTTGTTTAGAGAAATTGAAAAGAGAATGGGGATTGGGTAGACGGGTAAATAATTTAGACCATATAGGCCGGAAAAATAAATCCTTTACGCTTGGGTATTAAAGGGTAAATAGTTTGTGCTTAATGAGCATAAAGTGAGATTTTTCCTTTAAAAAGGGACAAACATATGATCTATTAAAATATTCTTATGGAACAATTTTTTGAGTAACACATGATAGTTTTTTTCTTAGTTATCTGACAATATCATGCTTGAACTTAGTACGTCGTAATTTTTTCAGTCCGTCTGAGGGAATAACTTTGTTATCATATTTAGAGCCCGTTTGGACATACAAAATTTTTACTTTTTTCCAAAAAAAAATTGAAAACAATGTTTGGTTATCAAATTCAACACTTTTTTTCAATTTCACTTGAAAATGCATTTTCACTAGCTTTTAATTTTACAAATTTACCCTATACTTTTAAAATTTATACAATGACTCCAACAACTATTAACTTACAACTACCCACAGAAACACAAAACGCGCAGGTCTTTTAAAATTCTTGGTGATGCAAGCAGCCAATTAATCCATCTTTTGTTTTTATTTTATCTTTTAAAATAAGTAGGTGTTATTGAATTCTTGATATACCCCAATATTGAAGAAGAACTTGTTCATATTCATGTGCAAAGTGGAATTTAACGATCAAAGGCGGTGTTCAGAAAAAGCTGAGAAACTTGATTGTAACCGAATTGTATTTTTCTTCGTACGAAACATTCTTGAACTCGAATTCATCTCATGATTTTTCTTCATTACACATTATTAAACAGAAAAAAAACAAGACTCGATGAGAAAACAATGAATTTGATACCCATTTATATAGAAATTCCCTAATCGAGTCCAAGTGGTATTCGAATTAATGAAAATTAGGAATTCATTACTTCCCAATTATTTCAGGATATCATGACATAAACACACCATGTAATGTATGTAAGAATTAGCACTAATTATTTCAACTCTCATTATGACGATAAGCTACAACTTGTATGACGGGACCAGTTATTCAATTTGTTGGTTAGACACTGAATACAACGTGGGGAAGGGTTTCAATTTTTCCTGTTACTTGGAAAAGTACAGAAGGAAGAAACAACCTAACTCAAAATTTCAAACCAAAACCTATTTGACACAATGACGACATTTTTTTAAGTGAAAGGAAATTGAGTAATTATTGCTACCCTCGTGCATACAAGTTACATATTTATGCATTTCACACTACATTTATTGGTGTCGTCTCGTATTTATTTGATATTGGAAACGTAAAAGTGAAATAAACATATTGGTTTGACTCTATTTGGCCATTGGCTAATTGTACTTTATTCTAAAATAAAACCACTAGTTATATTAATTTCTCCTTCCACATGAGAGCTTGTGATGTACTCCATCGTAATAGAGAACAATTAGTGCTTGATCTCATGCAGAGGCGGAGCCAGAATTTCAAGGTTATGAGTTCTGATCTTATTACTAAATGTTAACTCATTATAGTTACTGGGTTCACAATGAAATATTTTTATATATTTAATAGATTTTATAATACAAATATAAGTTTAAACAAAAGCTATTGGGTTAGTTCGAACCCGCGGCTACTATACTATTTCCGCCCCTGATCTCAGGAGTTATGGTTTGAAAAAATAGCTCACGATTATAAGTTTTCACCGTATATATATTTAGTTTGAAAGAAAGCCTTTTCCACTCTTTTCGTTGTGGAAAATACGAGTTGGTTTGGTAAATGCAGGGAGTGTGTAATTTTGGCTTAAGAAGCTCAATGTTAGTTAGTGATCACACACTACCTAGTTAGGGTAAAAATACTATTTGTATCATGTATTTACTCCAAATTAACAGTGTTATATTATTTTATTATGGTTAAGTGATATATTAAGGTAATTAAAATTTATATTAATTGACCTTTAGTGATACCAGTTTATGTGAAGAGTGCACGTTACATATTTATTGAATTATTGTAGCTAATATAAGAACGAGAAAGCCGATTTCGATAAATACTTATATATACCAGATGCTTACACCAGATTTGTTTACCCTTAAAATGCATATCAATTAAATTTGTACGCGGTTTTAAGGTTATGTGGATTGATTCAACACAAGCAATCAAGAATGTTAGATAAACAATTAAAGATGAAAAAAATAACCAAACCAGTTGAGACGTTGAGTCCGGGCTCGGATTTAACCTTAACAGTAGTTTTTCCCTCGACCGGACCCTCGATTCGAAGCCAAATGTATATGGAGAACTATGATTAAAATGAGAACCTTTCAATAGCTAGAAAGCAGAAAAACTATTTGTTGTTTCTTAGATTTACAGGAAATCAGTGATTCACCAAGCTTGATTACATAACATGTCACTGATCTTCTAGTGTTTGGACATGTTGCCCAGTCTAAGTCACAATAAGCAGTAATATCCTCCAATGACCCTTTCTTCAACAACACTCCTTTTCCTGGTGAGCCTTTCACATACTTCACAACTCTCATAGCTGCCTCTAGGTGTGACTGCGTCGGATGTTGCATGAATTGACTTAGGACCTGTACTGCAAAGCAGATATCAGGTCTAGTTATGGTCAAATATATCAACTTCCCAATTAGCTTCTGATAGCTCACTACATCTGTCAACTCCTCATCTCCTTTGAGTCCCACATGCCTATCATAGTCAATAGTAGCGAGCTTTTGATTTTGCTCAAGGGGTGAATTTGCAGGTTTTGCCCCACTGAGCCCTAATTCTGATATAAGTTCCAATGCATACATTTTCTGATTCAGCAATATCCCTTTGTGTGATCTCATAATTTCAATCCCCAGAAAGTACCTTAGTTCTCCTAGGTCTTTGAGTTTAAAGGACTTATGTAAAGTTCTTTTAACCTCATCTATCATGTCACTGTTGCTCCCAGTAATCATCATATCATCAACATATATCAGTATAATCACCAAGTCTACTCCTGACCTCTTTGTAAACAAGGAATGATCATAGGCACTCTACATATACCCTGCCTCAGTGAGAGCATTGGTAAGTTTGATATTCCATTGTCTTGATGCCTGCTTGAGTCCATAGAGAGACTTAAGCAACTTGCAAGCATGAGACTCCCCCTGCCTATGAAATCCTTGAGGCATAGTCATATATACTTCTTCATAAAGATCACCTTGCAAGAAGGCATTATTTACATCCATTTGAAACAATTTCCAACCATTAGAAGCAGCAAGGCTTATCACTGTTCTAACTGTAACCATTTTAGCAACAGGGAAAAAAGTTTCATGGTAGTCAAGGCCTTCCTGTTGTGTGTATCCCTTAGCTACTAAGCGAGCTTTGAATCTATCAACTTCACCATTAGCCTTGTACTTTATTTTGTATACCCATTTGGAACCAATTGCCTTCTTTCCCGGTGGCAACTCTATAACCTCCTATGTTTTGTTATCTTCAAGTGCTTGAATTTCATCTTGCATGGATTGAATCCATCTTTCATCTGTAGAGGAGACTTAGGTTCTGTGAGAGTGGTGAAATTAGAAAGATAGGCTTGATGGTGCTCTGGAAAGTGTGTGTAGCTGATATAGTTTGAGATTGGATAGGCAATGCGACTTGGAGGCTTCAATCCAGTAACATAGTCTTTGAGCCAAATTGCAGGTTTGGTGCCTCTGGTGGACTTCCTGAGAATAGGAACAGGAGGAACAAGTTCAATTGGCTGCAACTCTTGTCCTGCTACTTGTTGCTCCTGTAAATCTGTTTCAGCTTCCTGCATAGTAGATAAAGGTTCAGCTACAATGTCAGCATCATCATCTGTTGGCTCATCTAAACTTGTAGCTGGTGAATCTGTTGGCTCATCTAAAGTTGCATCTTCTTCTATATTCTCACTCCTTGAATCTATCTGTGTGTTAACTGGAACTCCATCATTGTGCATTCTTGATTCATTAGTCTCCAAATCTGTTGGTACAAGAGTAAATAAATCCTCTTGACAGACTTCTTCACCCTGAAAAGGAAACACATCTTCTCTAAAGGTTACATCCCTACTGACAAAGAAAATGTTAGAATCCAAATCAAAAAAGTTTGTATCATTTTTGTATCTCTGAGTACCCAACCATCATTGCTCTTCTAGTTCTAGCAGCAAATTTATCCCCTCTAGGAAGGGTACTTGCATAATATAAACAACCAAAAATCCTTAAGTGAAGTTGGTTGTTTGCCATATAGTAACTCATATGGAGATTTTTTGTTCAAAACTCGTGTAGGTGTCTTGTTAATAAGGTACGCTGCTGTCTTAACACATTCTCCCCAGAATTTGATTGGCATGTTACTTTGAATTATGAGTGCCCTAGCAACATCAAGAATGTGACTGTGTTTCCTTTCTACCACTCCATTTTGTTGTGGAGTGTAAGGACAACTACTCTGATGAATAATCCCAAATGTACTAAACAACTCATTACATTGACTGTTAAAAACTTCTATGACATTGTTTGTTCTCAATATCTTGATCATCACACCAAATTGATTTTTCACCAGTGAAAGAAAGTCTTTCATCACAACAAAAACTTCACATTTTGTTTTTAGCAAACAAGTCCATGTATATCTGCTATAGTCATCAACTAAAGTAACAAAATATTGCTTTCTATCATGTGTTGCTA
Organism: Nicotiana undulata; assembly: GCA_005239495.1. NCBI lineage: Eukaryota > Viridiplantae > Streptophyta > Magnoliopsida > Solanales > Solanaceae > Nicotiana > Nicotiana undulata. The sequence goes on along the minus strand of ML245832.1, from coordinate 27,533 downwards.
TCTTGTAAGGTCCCCACACATCAGCATGCACTAATTGAAACACACAGTTTGAACTACTAGTACTTATTGGAAAGTTCAGTCTAGTTTGTTTAGCTAAGGGACAAATGTGACACTCCTTTTGCATTTCTATCTTCACTTTATTCTTCAATTCTGGAAAGTGTTGCATAGCCTGTATTGAAGCATGTCCTAGCCTTTGGTGCCATAGTATGGTTGATACTCCTTCCTTGTGAAATGAACCAGCAGCAACTACATCTCCTCTGCTGAGTATATAAAGTCCACAATCTTCCTTACCAATCCCCAGCACCTTGCCACTGTATAGACCCTAGAATACACATAAATCAGGGGAAAAACATGCAGAGCAACACAGGTCCTTAGTCAGCTTGGATACTGTAATAGGTTGAACTTAAAGTTTGGCACATACAACACATTCTTAATTCTCTGATTCTCTAAAATTTTAGCATCTCCTGTATGGGTAATCTCAAATTTATTTCCTGTAGGCATTTGTACTCCAAAACTACTTTGTCCCTCTATAGGTATAATGGACTCCAAAACATTCTTCCAAAATGTTATGTGATGAGATGCTCCTGAGTATATTATCCAACCATATACACATATATTGGATACATTATACATCAATGACATAATACCTTCCATGTTTGAAGATCCAAACACCTGTGATGGACCTGTATTCCTCTCTTCAAGTGAAGCCTTTTCAAAAAGTCTACCAACTGTTTGTACTGTTCTATTGTGAGATAGTTTCCTTGTGGCTGACTTCTGCCTTCTACACATGCATCTGAATTAGCATTATTAGCAAAAGGTTTATATGTACCTAGTTGCCTTTTCTTCTTGTTTTTAAAGTCTGGAGGATATCCTAATGTCTTGTAGCAATTCTCCTTCAAGTGACCTTAATAACCATAGTGCTCGCAGATCAATCCTGGCTTCTTGCCTTTGAACATCTGACTTTCTTCAGCAAGCATTGTCAAAGGTTCACTGTTAGAATCTACAACACCAAGTGTTCTTTGGCTTTCCTCCTGTACAGCCACTGCATATGCTTGATTAACCGATAAAACTGGCCTTCTTTGCAGAATATTGCTCCTTACTTGACTGTAGCTCTCATTAAGTCCCATAAGAAACTGCAACAATCTTTGTCTCACCAAGTGCTCTACATAAGGCCTTGATTCTTCACAATCACAAGAGGGGTAATGGTGCCAAAATGTCCAACTCATCCCATAGATCCTCCATTTTTTAGAAGTACGAAGTAATTGACTCTGTTCTTTGCTTCAGACTTGCAATCTTAGCCCACAGTTGATAAATTCGACTTAAATTATCTTTATAGAACCTCTCATTGAATTCATCACATACTTTCTTTGCATTAGAATCATACATGATGCTTGGCACCAGTTCATTGGCTACCGTACTGCTCAACCACGATACCACGACATCATTACATCTCTCCCATTGCGTCTCCAATTCTCCTTTGTACAATCCTTTTACACACGTTCCATCCACAAACCCTAACTTATTCTTCACCAACAATGCAACCTTCATTGCTCTGCTCCACAGGGCATAATTCTCCGGTCCTGTGAGCTTCACTGAGATCAATGATGTTCCAGGTGCATCTGAATCTTGAAGAAACAATGGGTGATTGTGAGGTAATTTTGCAATTTCATCTGCCGCCATGATTGAATTCAAAAAATTTCAACAAATGCTGCTCCAATCCGTGTAATTACAGCGATCGAGGCTCTGATACCATGTCAATTTGTTGTTTATATGATTAGTGATTGAGATTTCACAACATGCAATCACATTAGAGAAGAACACAAATTGCACTGGGAGAAGAAGAGAACAAAACCATTTTTGCTTCTGCTGAAGAAGAAAGAAGAAAAGAGAGAGTAACCAACTTTGGGAAGGGTACTGTTCTATTTAACAGAACACGTGCCCTTCTCATTTTCTAACTATTGGACCCTCAACTATTTCTAGTTTACATTTAGGTACCTCAATTAGTTTCTTAACAAACTAATCACTAACTCTAACTAATATTCTTGATAAATTCCCCTTTATATAGCAAGGGAGTTTTATCCCTAGTACAATTCTGAAAAAGGTACAAATCCTCCTTTTACATCAATCAATGATATGCTACCGACATCGGGAGAGATCCGCACTGTGATATCCGATTGGGTACAGATATCACGATCCTTTATTAGTCGTGTGCAACCGTTTGTAGTGCTTTTCGAGGACTTGGAGATCGTTCCAAGTTCGGGGGTGTTGTCTTGTTCGGCCTGGTGGCGAGCACCCCGTTCCAGTCTCGATTCAAAGAATTCTCTGACTCGATCTCTATCTCATACATTCATACTTATTACTTCGTTTGACTCACCGAGAACTCGAGGTGTGTGCTGACCCTAAGTTCACCCATATACAGATAGTCCCTCGTTTCTCAGAGAGTAGGTTCGCTGAAACGATGGGAAACGATAGATGAACCCTGGCTCCTTACTTCGTATGTTATAACCGAGACGACGAATAAGCCGAAACATCTCATCAATCGCGTCGTTTTGACTTACGACACGTGTCAATCACCGGCCGATCGCCTCCAAAAGTGAAACATCGCCTATTTATTACATTTTCTCCTATAAAAGCTTGAACCTTTTGTACTTGTTACACTTTCCGGTCCTAGCTTTTATCTTCGAATTCTCTAGTGGCTATAAACTCTTTCAAATCTTCATCTCTTTACCTTTGATCTTCAAATCTTCAAAATTGTTCTTTATTTTCTACCCAGATCTTCATCCTACGACCTTCAAACCTTCATACTTTTTCCTTCAAAACTTCATACTTTTCCTTCAAACCTTCATATCTTCCTTTCAAATCTTCTTATGTTCCAGATCACGATGGCTAAGACTTCCAAGTTAGTTCCTCAACAGGCTTACCTTTTCATCTTCCAAACTGGGCGCAGGTATTGAGGAAGCCATTCCCGAGGTGGTTGCTCTCGAGAAAGCTGCTCATGAGGTACTTTCTCCTGAAGTGACTACTTTCAAAGCGGCCCCAGAGCTCCACATAAAAAGATTTTTCCAGGGTTGTTCAATCATAAACGACTTCAAAGTCGAGAAGGCCTCATCCAAATAAGATCGGGGTGAAGGAGCATGGAGATACATATTCTCCATTATTAAATATATTATTCCCATAGTCCGAGAGGACTGTAAGTTGCAAGACAAGGATGTGGTTGTCATCGGGCCCTAGGTCGACATTACTACCCACGTGGAGGGGTATTCAAGTGTTTACATTTACCCCTTCACGACGGGCCCGATTTCGTAAGAGGTACGAGGTGTGACTGGGGAAATCCACCCGTCCTTTTGGAGGATCATGATCCCCCTCTGTCATTTCGCGAAAAACACCGAGTCTCCTCGGTTTACCCTCGACCATCTACGTTGCTTGTATAGTCCCCGAATATTCCAAAGGGGGCTAATCAATCTTGCCAGCCGAGCCATCAAGTCTCCTTTTTCCAGTATCGATGAAGATCGAGATCGGGGTTAGTAAGAGCGTTTTGTTCGGGTAAAAACTGAAGACCTGATTCCTCCCGAGTTCCTGCCATTCCCCTATAAGTGGAATGCATCTCATAAGTGTATCCTTTCTTTGAGATGAGATTTTTTTATTTCATAACTTTTTTATTTTTGAAAATATTACAGAAAGAAATAAAATGATAATAAACATATTACTACATACATATAATATGTTCAAACAATTAAGAAATTACTTTTCTAATATTAAAATAAAACTTTAAAAATATAAAATAACTTTCAAATATAGGTTATTTTATTAATGAAAATTAAAATCAAATTTATATATTAAAGCTAAAAAAAGAAAAGAAATGTAACTGCATCTAAATCAAAAAATATTATAAGAGAACTCAATACATTTGGAACATAATCATCAAATAACTTATGTACTAATATTTTAGCCTACATCAATTTTATAATTTAAAATAAAATATGATATTATTTTGGTTATAGGTAAAAAATTAATGTAAAAACTAATTAAAATTTATAGTAGGGAAGAGAATGTATAAAAATAGAGATAGTGTGAGGATATTTATACATTAAATTATTTTAAAAATAAATAAATTAAGAATTTATATTATATTTAATAATATTATAATAAATTTAATTGATTAACAAATTCTTAATGAGAGGATACAAGCATAAAAATATACCAAGTTTCAAGAATAAAATATTTCTATTTATTAAAGACTATTAAAAGAATAAAAAGCAAGACATTAATTTAATTATTAAGATAATAAAATATTATATGATAGTACAGTAATATTAAATAATAGATAATACAACAACTATAAGAAAAAAATAAAAGAAAAAAATTTGTGTACAAATAATGTGATGAATAAGACATATTTAACTTTTAGATAAAAATAAAGTGACAGTAAGAAGTTTGTTAAAATAATATGATTTATTATGCTCAAACAAGACAGATCACAACATGATATGTTTACTATTCTTTAATATTGACAGGGAAACCAAATACAACACTAAAATCAAGGGGTTAGGTAGCTAAAAATATTAACAAAAATAGGTCATGCACTACGAGATTTGAATAATAGTTTCATATCATACTTCATAATTAATATCTAATGTTTTATAATTTTTATCTTAGAGGTAATATTTTAAGGTTATTTGCACATGCTTCAAACAACTTACATCACAATTTAACATGATTTGTGTCCGCGCATCACACGAGTACTAATACTAGTTAGCAAATTAAAACTAAACATGCAATGATGTCGCCATTTTGTCTAAACTTGAAGCAGAGCATCTTTATTTCACTTTCTTATTCGGGCTTAATTTTGTTTATGTCGAATATTATGGCAATATTTAGTGAGGAATTTTCATAAATCACTATACCTTAGAGCATAGTAATTATTGCTTGTTTAATTAACATTTGTGGTTACTATTCAATTGTTATCAATTTGTATCAATTGTATTCAAACGCGTAACGAATATAACCTGTATCACTTGTATTCGTTCGCGCAATAAATACAACGTGTATCACTGTATTTAATCGCACGATTATATTGATTTGTGCAATGAATACAATATGTATCAACTATAACCAAGACGAAATACAATAGTGTATACAAATGATATAACTTGTATCGACTGTATATAAGGGCATATACAAAGGATACAACATGTACCTACTATATTTGTTCGCCCAACGAATACAACTAAAATGAAATAAAGAAATAAAAAATATCCTTATTAAAAATCAAACTCAAAACCTTCGCTAACTAAGCGGGTGCTTTAACCAATTGAACTACAAGAGCTTGTTGCTCTCTTGTTTCAGTTCGAGAAATAAATTTCTTATTTCATGAATTTCTATAAAATTTAATATAGCTACGAATGATAAATTTGTTGAAACTATAGCTGTGAATTGTAAATATAGTATAAATGTTTGATGCGCATATTTAATTATGAAATTGACCTTTTCCTTCTCGCATTTCTTTTGGAGGGAACACAATGGTAACTTGTCGAAAAATAGCAATTAAAGAAGAAAAAGGAAATAAATATATTAACAAAAACGTGGAATAATAGATGCCTAATTTTATATCGGAAAAGAAAATTCATGTTAAGCACGTAGGGCATCAAATGCATTAATAAAATTAATTAACACTCGTTGAAAAGACAAAAAGCTAGAAGCATGAAGCATGATGGTTATTAGACTCTTGAATTTTGGACATAAATTGCTCCATCTGTTGAAAGAAAATTTAAAATCTAAAAATAAAGTGTTAAGACTACTTATAAAACGATACCACTTATAATTTGAGTATTCAATTTTTAACATATAAATATTTTTCAGAAAATATTACTCCATTTAATGGTATCTTATAAAACGAGACATTGAATATTGCTTCAATTTACTATACGATTCTATCTCCTGCCCCATCTATTTTCATAAATGTATTCGCGACTAATTTCAGTCAAACAAGCTGGTTCCTAATAGTAAGAAAAAGTGGCAAATAAACAAATTGGGGCTTTTATTCGTTTGTGTTTTTTCATTTAGATTCTGCTCACTGTCATTTTCAGTCACTAAAAAGAAACAGAAAAAGAAAAACAAGTTGCTGACTTTTTATTTAAAGTTTAAGAGAAGCATAAAGAAATGCGTGCAAGTTATATACAGTTGATCACCATAATTAACCTAATCAATCCTCCTTTTTGAAGAAATCAAGAATAAAATATGTTTTTAATATTAACCTCTTCTTTTGTCGAGGAATATTTTCTGATTTTTTTAACCTTTCGTATTCTTTTTTACTGTAAAAATAGTCTTAATTAGGGATGGCAATTGGGACAGGACTGGGCAGGGGATACTATTAATGGGGGCGGGGCAGGGAAAAATTTAAATAGGGTGCGGCAGGGTAAAATATTATTTTTTTTAAAAATTAATAGGTTAGAGAAGGGCAGGGCAAGGTCCGAATTAGTAGATGGGTCGGGTAAAATAGAACTGACCCACTTTTTATCATTTCTTTGCCAATTGCCAAACCCTCGCCCAGCAATCCCTAATCTCCGTTAGCATTTCACCCAGCAATCCGTAATCCTCGCCCCTCGCCGCTCGTCAACTCGTCGTTGTTCCTCGCCGCTCGCCGGTGTCCCTCGTCGTTGTTCCTCGCCGCTCGCCGCTGTTCCAAAGCCCTCGCCCCCGCCGCTGTTCCACACTCCAAAAGGCACTGAATCTACACATTTCTGCCTCTCCACCTTCAGATTTCTCCATGATAATACTATTACTACTACACCAACCTATTTCTTAGTGGAATTTCTTGTTAATTCTCTCGGGTTTTCAAGAGAAGAAGCTGTCACAATTTCACATGGATTAAGAATTTACTATCAGTAGGAAAATTGAAACTATTTTACAGTTTATTTTTTATCTCATTGGTCTTTATCTCGTTCTATTTTCTTGGAAAATTCGGCCAAGATTACATTTTTATGTTGCATTTTCTGGAATTAAAGATTTGTGCTTTTGTTTTGCAACCAACCAGTTGACATAAATTTGAATGCCATTCCCCTCTAAATAATGACTCAAAAAACTACAAATCAGTAAATGCATTGTAAGTTTTCGAGTCCACTGCTATAAGCCTGAATGCAGCAATTAATGCAGCAGCAGATATGACACTAAACAAGACAACATTAAGTAAATGCCAAATACTCTGTAACGACGACAGTTATTTTTTCATGACAATAAGATACATATGATTTGGAAGAATAAACGTGAGTGAAATTGAGCTGATAGCACCAGTAAGACTCATGAAATCTCCCAAGAAAGGTAATAAAGCAGATAAGAAAGTAGTAGCCATTTGTATCTATGAAGCTGCATGCCCTACTTGTTTTAATAATGTACTACTTCGATTCTGCAATTAGTTAGGTCTTTTAATCTTTAATTGTATTCTCCTTGTTTTGTAACTTAAGTAATGAGTTGTTTAGATGTAATCAAGTAATGGATATTGAAATGTACAATATATTGTCACAGCTTTGGTTCCATTTTAGTGAGATTCTATCTAGCTAATTATGTGAATATTTGTAATAGATAATCATGGCATCTCAAAATGAAAAGAATCTGCCAGCTTCTTCTTCTAATGTTATTTCCTTAGACGGCGAGACTCAAAGGCCTAATCGTGAAATTATCTTTCATCTGAAAAGTAAATAACGTGAATTTTTTTTTTTGAGTTTCAGCTGAAAAGTAAATAACGTGAAATATGACTAATCGTGGAATTATCTTTCATCAAACCATTAATTACCGACTGATCATAGCATGACTAAATATGGAGTTGTCTTTTATCAAACCGAGTGATTATATATGTTAAAACATGTGAAATACATATAGTTAGTGATGAACAATTTTCGAATTTAGCGTAGCGTTATTGATTTGTCACGAATATACGGCCAAATTCATTTTCTTTCATAAATGAGAGAGAAAAATTCAATTAAGCATTCTAAAGAATCATTTAATTAGAACTCTGTTAAAAAAATAGGTTCAAAAATACAAGAGAACTTAAACGGGGCAGAGTGGGGCAGGGCAAAGCGGAGCGGGGCAAAATTTGAAAAAATGCTAAATAGGACAGGGCAGGGCGGGTCAAAATATTAGCAGGTCAAGGCTTGCCCCGCCCCGCCCTAACCTGCCCTACCCCATTTTACGCCCCTAGTCTTAATGACGTACTTTTAGTATACATAGTTTTGGCTGATCATTAAATTATGAAATACGTACGTAAACTTTAATTACAAATTATTTTGGTGGAAATTGATACTTCTATTGTTTTAAGTTCAAAGTTTTTATTTTATTTTTACATATTTACGGGAGAAGAGAACTTAACTGAACAATTAACAAGGATCTCATTTGAACTCATATCACTTCACTGTAGTTTCTATTTCAACTTCTTAACCAACAAACTGTTTCTGCGGACGTTTTTTGAGTATTTAAATGCGTAGACCTTTGGGTTAATATTTTTGGATAAAATTTACCCGTACGGCCGTACATGCTACCAAACTATACCAACTTACATGATTAAGTGAATTAATGAGGTAAAACAATGTTAATTAAGTGGTTAATTGAGAAAAGTATGCAAAGCATCCAATGATTTTGCCAGCTTGATTTACTTTAATATTTAGATTACCCAAAATTACTTGAAATGCTGTTAATATCAGAGTTGTAATGTATTAATTTAATAGTAGCCATATCTGTTAGGATTGGCTATGACTATTATTGCAATTGGTTAGTTAGGTTGTTAGTGTCAGCTCTTATTAGTTAGTGGTAGTTTGGGCGGTTAGTAGAAATGACAGATGTACAAGTACAATGTCTTGTATATAGGCGCACTACTTCTCCCTTTTCCAATTAATGAAAATGATTCTCTCAATATGAAGTTCTCTCGAAGTTTCCTCACCGACTCTGAGCTCTATGGATTTCAGCCATGGCAGTTGAGCTTTAGCTCAAGTCTCTCTCCACTAATTCTCAGTTTTGACCCCTGTAGAGGAATACATGAGAATTTAGTGAATATGATGATGCAATCTAGTTGGACTGTCAATGAATGTATAGAAATCAGATTAAATCTGAAACCGGGCACATATATGACTCTTTTTAGAGTGAATGAGGGTTGAGAAAGACATCTCCAATTATTGTCAACTTTACTTTATATTCATTTGGTAAATAGACAAAAAAGGGGTAAACTAGAGTCTTAATGTTGCTTAGTGAGGCTTTGCTATAGGTCATATGGTTAGTAGCTCCTGAATCTAGGATCCAGGAAACATCATTTTCTTTGAAACTTTCATAAGACTGTTTACTTGGCTCGACAGAGGTGGTACAAGCAGTCATACTTGCAAAGTTAATGGCTTCACTGGTCATGTCGATGTTTCCTGAGTTGTCTGCTTTGTTTCCACCTTTAAAACTTTCCAATATGCTCAGTAGTTGGCCATATTGTTCCTTGCTCAATTGTTGCATAGCTCGACCTTGCTCCTGAAAATTTCCTCCTTCATCTTCCATATTCATCCCATCACTTGTTGAATCAAACACATTTGCTGCTAGCTTCTTTCCCTTATTACAATTGTTGTACTTCAAGTTCTGAGGATATCTATGGAGTTTATAACACTTATCCTTGGTGTGACCTAGCCTATGGAGATTGGTAATTCTAAGGGCAGTCTCTGCTTTCATTGTTCAAGTTCAGGAAAGAACAATTCTTCTACAGTCACTAAAATTTTCTCCACATCACCCACTCATAGTTCTGCACCCAATGCACCCATCTCAGGTAGTCACAGTATCAATAATGTACACTGCTCACACCACACTTGTGATTCTGCACCTAGTGCATCAATTTCTTCTCATGTTTGTGATAATAAAAGTGTACAAGTTGTTTTGAATTCCAACAAAAGCTCTTCTAATGAGATAAACTAAGTGTCCAGTGCATGTACTTTTAATGAAAATCTTGCGGATCTCTTGTGGCATAATAGATTGGGTCATGTACCTTTTATCAAGATGAAGGGCATCAATTCTATACCAATAGTCTTTGCAAACAAACAACATTTTATATGTTCCATATGCCCTATGGCCAGACAACATAGATCCCCTTTCCCAGAAATAACCACATCCACAACCAAGATATTTGAACTCCTACATGTAGATATGTGGAGTCCTTACCATGCACCAACCCATGATAATCACAAATACTTAATTACCCTAGTTGATGATTATAGTAGATGTACTTGGACACATCTTTTAACTAGCAAAAGAAATTCCTTACATGTTATAAAAGCTTTCTTTGTAATGGTCCAAAATCAGTTCAATACTTCTATAAAGACCATCAGAACTGATAATGACTTAGAGTTTATAAATACTGAAACAACCATGTTTTTCCAAACCAAAGGGACCTCACACCAGAAAACCTGCCCATACACTCCTCAACAAAATGTTATAGTCGAAAGAAAACACAAGTACCTTCTTGAAACTAGAAGAGCTCTACTATATCAGTCCAAGTTGCCTATACGGTATTGGGGTGGGTGCATTCTAACTTCTACCTACCTGATTAATAGATTACCATCTTCATCTCTTAAAGGGGAATGCCCCTTTGAGATTCTATATGGGAAGAAACCAAACTACTCACACCTTAGAAGTTTTGGATGTCTATGCTTTCCTACAAATCTGAAACCTCACAAAGATAAGTTTGAACCAAGATCAACACCTCATGTATTTGTAGGATACCCTTTTGGATAAAAAAGGTACAAGGTTCTCAGCCTTGCCACAAGAAAAATACATGTTTCAAGAGATGTAATTTTCATGAGTCAGTTTTTCCTTTTGCACTACCAGGGAAGTACACTAATCTGGTGTCTAAGTGTGAGCATCTGTCTCCTCTTTTTCCTCATATAGGGCCCATCATGACTCATGTTGAAACTGTCGGTTCTACTAGCAAAAGCAATAGTGATAATTCACATAAGGATCATCAACAATTAGTGTCACCTGAACTCTCATTTGGTAATGACACCAATGACAATATTCATGAATCTGCTTCACCATCTCACCAAGACTACCGGAGCTCTTCAAGATCTTCAAACTCAAATGGAACTTCAAGCACATCACCTGGACCCTATTTTCATTCCCAGAACTAGCAACAATCTCTTATGAATGATTCACCAAACTCTACACATCTTGAGCAGACTACATCCTTAATCCATACCAGACCTCCGGGAACACTTAAACCTCCTAACTATTTGAAAGACTACATTTGTATTGTACCTACACTTAATACTGATAGTAGAAAATAAATTACAAATGATGATCATAGCTCACCCTCTTTCTCTTTTCACACATATGTTCCCCATTTACAACCTGTAACCATTAATGCCCTAAGTGATGATATTCAGCATTTAATTGAATAACTTTCTATTGACTGTGAACTTGAGTCACATGAGGAGGAAACTGCCATATTTGCTTGGCAAAAGGATATGGACCAAGAATTTGATTTACTTCACTTTAATCACACTTGGGACCTTGTGCCACTGCCTGCAAGAAAGAAAGCAATAGGTTGTAAGTGGGTGTACAAAATTAAGCATAAAGGGATACACTTAGCAAGAAGGAATAGAAAATACTAAGACATTCTCACCAGTTGTAAAGATGGCTATTGTCAGAGCATTGGTCAGCACAACAGTAAAGAAAGGCTGGGAAAATTTTCAGCTAGATGTAAATAATTCTTTTCTACATGGAGACCTAAATGAGGAAGTATACATGCAAGTACCACCAGGAATATCAATAGAAAAATAAGGTTTGGTGTGCAAATTGAACAAATCCTTGTATGGTCTAAAGTAGGACAGTAGGCAATGGTATGCCAAGCTAACCGAGGCCTTATGTTCTAAAGGATATGTGCACTCCATGCTGGATTATTCTTTGTTTTACAAAAAGGAAGGAAGTTCAGTTATTTTTGTAGCAGTTTATGTAGATGATGTTCTCTTAAAAGGGACAAACTTGGTAGAAATTAAACCATTAAAGACCTTCCTACATGAAACCTTTAATATAAAAGACCTAGGGATATTACACTACTTCCTGGGATTAGAAATAATGTACAAGCATGATGGAGTAATAATCACACAAAGAAAGTTTACAACTGATCTGATAAAGGAGTTTGAATGTTCACACTGCACTTCAATGTCTTCTCTTCTTGATCCTTCAACAAAGTTAAAGGCAATTGATGGCAAGTTACTCACAAATCCTACACAATACAGAAAACTAGTAGGGAAACTGAACTTCCTCACCAACACACGACTTGATATTGCTTATAGAGTTCAGCATCTCAGTCAATACATGCAGAATCCTAGAGACTCTAATCTCAAATCTGCTATGCATGTGCTCAGATACTTTAAAAGGTGATCCTGGTATGGGGATTTTCCTATCAAACAATGCAGATCGCAGGTTGAGAGCTTTTTGTGACTCAGATTAGGCAGCTTGCCCTGAAACTAGGAAGTCAGTCAGTGGTTATATCGTATTACTCGGGGACAATCCAATCAGTTGGAAGTTGAAGAAATAGTCCACTGTATCCTTAAGCTCTGCAGAGGCAGAGTATAGATCTGCCTGAAAGGTAGTTGCAGAACTTGTTTGGCTGTCCAAACTTCTGGAGGAGCTAACCATATCTTTAACTCTTCATATTCCAGTCTAATGTGATAATCAAGCAGCCTTGCACATTGCGAGGAATCCAGTGTTTCATGAACGAACAAAGCACATAGAAATGGATTGCCATTTTGTTAGGGATAAGCTAATTGAAGAGTTGATTTCTTTGCATTATGTCCAAACAGACGATCGGTTAGCAGACATACTTACTAAATCATTGACAGGCGTCAAACATTCCTCATTGCTTCACAAGTTGGAAGTGAGTACCTCCCTTCCAACTTGAGGGGGGTGTTAAGATTAGAGTTGTATTGTATTTATTTAACTAGTAGCCACATCTGTTAGGATTGGCTATGGCTACTATTGCAACTGGTTAGTTAGGTTGTTAGTGTCAGCTTATTAGTTAGTGGTAGTTTGGGCGGTTAGTAGAAATGATAGTTGTACAAGTACAATGTCTTGTATATAAGTTTACTACTTCTTCTTCTTCCAATTAATGAAAATGATTCTCTAAATCTGAAATTCTCTCGAAGCCTCCTTACCGACTCTGTGCTCTATGGCTTTCAGCCATGGCAGTTGAGCTTTAGATCAAATCTCTCTCCGCTAATTCTCAGTTTTGATAAATGCATGACTTTTTCTACACAGTGTGAAATTGACAAATAATATAATAACTTAAAAAGTAGAGTAATAAAGTATATATCTGTTCTTATATTTAAACTCATATATAACAACTAACAATTTCCCTGGGGGGGGGGGGGGGGGGGAAAAAAAAACAAAAAAAAGGGGGAACACCAAAAAAAAC
>ML245832.1:586-14039 GCA_005239495.1 Nicotiana undulata | reverse complement strand
GGGGGGGGGGGGGGGGGGGGAGAAAAAAACACATGCAAAGGTGTAACCTCAAATAACCTATACATTTTATCTCAAATGACAAATTATGTGCTTTTACCTCACTTAATTATGATAAATCAATGTGATTCGAGGTTTAAATGGGGATTTGAATATAATATTTTTTCACCCTTAATTAAAGATTTTGAATTTGATAGTTGAAAATAAAATAAAAAAGCTCTAATAAAGTGTATTTTTTCTTTTATGAGCCTTATACGATGGGAGGCCAGTTTGGTGCACGAGCAACCGACATTCATGCAGTGTCCAGGAAAGGACCGCATCCCAAGGAGTGTGATATATGCGGTCTATTTTGATATAAGTATTAGTGGCTGATTATACGGATCGAACTTATTACCTATAAATCATAGAAAGATAACTTTATCGTTGCCGTAAGACTCTTCTCCGGTCTTGTATGATAGGAAATTGAAATGTTATTTAGAAAAAGAAAAAGAAAAAAAAGGAAGGAAATAAAAAGTGGAGTGCATGACTTATTACGCAGAGGTGTCGACACAGTGGAGCTCATTCTCTTTTAAAACAAGAGACTGTATCAAAGTCTCCCCATCTCCTCTCTTTCTTTCTTTACTAATAATGTCGACATCTTCTTCCATTTCTCCTCCCCGTCTATTTTCCCTTTCTTTCTTTCTTTATCCTTTTCTACATCAACCAAATAGGATTTATAAAACAGTGTTTTCGGACAAAAGGGGTTTGTTCTCGTCAAGAATTATTACAAAATTCACCACTTTCTTCTTAGATTAATACTATAATTTTGGTCAACCCCTTTCACCTATATATATAGAGATTTGTGTTATGCTTTCTCTGTTGGTGTAAACTTATTACGCAATTGGGAATAGAGTTTTCGAGGGACAAATTCCGTCTCTTTTCCACGTATTCCCATGTCGTTCATTGAGGTTCGTTCTTTCTTTCTTCAGTGCCCCCACACAAAACCTCAACCCCCACTCCCTCTTCCTTTTTATTGTGTATTCCTTTCTCCCTTTTTTTAATTGCCCCATTTGTCTTGAAAGTTGTGAGTTTTATTCTATTCTTTAATTTGTTATATTTCAGGATCTCGTGCCCTTCTTTTTTATGGACCCAAAAATTAGAGAAAAGACTGGGGCTTTTTCAGGTAAGTAATATTTTGTGAAAACCATTTCCTTTTCTTTTATTTTCTTTGTAATTGTTATGGGGAATTAGGAAATTGAATCTTTAATTCTGGGTTTTGCTTGTTTTGGTTTGTAATTAATGAAGAATTCTCCAAATTACTGTAGTTCTTTTTTCTTGTTTGTTTTAGGTTCCTATTGTATAATCACTTGCGTCCAGTTTGGAAGTTCATTACTGCTTTGGATTTTAAATTTTGGATTATCTGTTTATTGTAGTTTATAAGTACTAGTTCATTTCTTGACCCTTATGATGAAAGCGGACATTCATTTTTGTATTAAGTGGTTGCTTGTTTTATTCTTTCATTCATTCTCAATTCTCATGTTGTACTGATCTTGCTTTTATGAAATGATGGGGGTATTGAATTCCAAATTTGAATTGGTACTAAAGGTCTCTTTTGTATTTTCTTCATATACATCTTGTCTTCATTTGCTCTGCACATTCTTTATGTCTGTTTTGGCTGTTGAATCTCACTCATGTACTAAAGTCAGCTTTAGTTTTACTTTGTCAAAATGGAGTTCTTGCCTAAGGTTGCGTCCACCCTGAATTACATAGCCTGACTATTTTTTTTATATCTATTTTCATGTATTAGGTGGAAAAGTACAGATTCCTTGGACTTCCATTTTCTAATGAATTTCATGTTTCATATCAAATATTTGTAATGTAGGGAGACTTTGGTTAATGAGGAGAATTCTTGTAGTGTCATGTTAAGGAATAAACAGAAAGAAATTTGATAGTTCTTTATTGGTTCAGTACCTAAATTGTGTAGAAATTGAAATGATTCTGAGACTCTTACTGTTCCTTTTGATCAAAACAGATACCGTTATGCTGAAACTTTATCAAACTGTTTCCAATACTACCTGTGGCAGTGCTGATGAAGATATAGAAGGCTGCCGAGACAGCTCGGCTGCTCTTACCCTTAAAATCGTGGCTATCTCTGCCATCCTAATAGCTAGTACTTGCGGAGTTGGTATCCCGTTAGTTGGCAAGAAGCATCGGTTCCTCCGAACTGACTCT
The DNA here is from genome assembly GCA_005239495.1 of Nicotiana undulata. NCBI lineage: Eukaryota > Viridiplantae > Streptophyta > Magnoliopsida > Solanales > Solanaceae > Nicotiana > Nicotiana undulata. The sequence continues at coordinate 11,831 of ML245832.1, read as the reverse complement.
AATCTCTTTCTTGCTGTTAAAGCCTTTGCTGCTGGTGTCATCCTCTCTACAGGCTTTGTCCACATATTACCAGGCGCCACCTCATCATTAACTAATCCTTGTCTTCCGAAATCTCCTTGGTTGAAATTCCCTTTCGCTGGTTTTATCGCCATGATGGCTGCATTGACTACCTTGGTGGTTGACTTTGTTGGGACTCAGTATTATGAGAGGAAGCAAGAGAAACAAAGCCAAAAAGATCAGATTGATTCAGTGGATTTGGTGTCAGAATCAGCTATTGTACCGGTTGAACCAAACGCAGGGAATGAGAAATTGTTTGGTGAAGAAGACGGTGGTGCAATACACATTGTTGGGATGCATGCACATGCAGCTCATCACAGACATAGCCATTCACAAGAACAAGGGGCATGTCAAGGGAACGTGAGGGAGCATTCCCATGGTCATTCGCACTCCCATAGCTTTGGCGGTGGAGATGAGGAAGGTGGAGGGAGGCATGTTGTTGTTTCTCAGGTAATTTTACTTGCATATTTTTTCATATCTTAGGCCTTTCTCTGTACTTCTCCACTTAAGTTCGTTCTGGTTGGATTGGGTAAATGTTGTGTCTAGAAGGTTTTTGATTATCTTGTTGGTTGTAGGTTTTACAGATATGAATTACATTTCCTCGATGTCAGGATTTATGAGAAAGAATACGTTTGGGCTTCATATATATCATGCTGGTAAACTTGATATAGAATTTTCTGAACGACTTGTAGTATGTATGGTTTACCAAATTTACTACCACTTATAGGTTTTTACGGAATTAATATTGAGAATTCATATAGCCAACTCTTAGGGATTGAGACATAGTTGATTGATTGCAACTGCTTTTTCGCTACTGATTCCTTGAGCCTTGATAAATACATTTCTATAAGCTTTTGCGGAATTACACTATTTCATTTTCTTCTAGGTTTAGCTAGATATTCTGCTAAATTACTTTCTCTAATTGTTTGGTGTTTAAGATTTTTCACCCATGACCCAACCTTTGAGATACTGCATATATTCTCAAATGAAATTTAACTTCATATAGAACATTACCTAAAGTTTGTTAGCCATTCGTTGGTCTATCACGTGCCCATCATTCGATATTTTGGTGTGGTGTGCGTCTAGGTCAGAGTGGTTTATGCATTCACAGATTAGGGGTTTGTGTAAGGTTTCTAATAATAGCCGATACTTGGGGGCGCTTGTTTCTTTAATGTATTACAGGACCGGAACCAACTTTTTACTTTTGTTTAATTGGCAAATGAGCAAAAGTTTCATTACTCAAAGTTTGTTTTTCCCCGAGTTTGTGAAGATACAATGTTTGTTTATACCTGTCAGTTTGATAGTGAAAACTTGGTCGTTACAACGATTTCCTTGTATGCAGGTCTTGGAGCTGGGGATAGTATCGCATTCTCTCATAATAGGCATAGCATTGGGTGTTTCAGAAAGTCCGTGCACAATAAGACCCTTGCTCGTGGCCTTGTCGTTCCACCAGTTCTTCGAAGGTTTTGCGTTAGGAGGCTGCATCTCACAGGCACAGTTCAATTCCCTCCGTTCCACTATAATGGCAACGTTTTTCGCCGTAACAACACCCTTAGGAATCGCTATAGGGATTGCAGCTTCTTCGTCGTACAATCCACATAGTCCAAGAGCGTTGGTGGTGGAAGGGATCCTAAACTCTATATCTGCTGGAATTCTAATATACATGGCTTTAGTAGACCTAATTGCTGCAGATTTCTTGAGTAAGAGAATGAGCTGCAATACAAGGCTACAAATAGTATCTTATTTTGCACTATTCTTAGGGGCTGGACTCATGTCCCTTCTTGCAATATGGGCATGATATTGTTTATTATTATATGCATGTAATTTTTTTTGTTTTTGTATTTTATTAACCACAAAAAAGCCAAGCAAGCAATTGTTTACCATTTCTTTTTACTGATTTTTTTACTTTTTCTTATCCTTGAGAGGATGTTGTTGATGTGCACAATTCATTTCTGCTATAAGTACGTAAGTCCCTTACTCGTATCCATACGTTAGAGAAGAAGAGGAACTATTTCACGTGTGTGGTAGGGGTGTGTATGGATCGGGTTTGTTCGGTTTTCATCAAAACCAAACCAAACCAATTATATAGGTTTGGATTGGTTTTATTTTGTCGGTTTTTTTTCCGATTTTCAGTTTTTATTGTTACATGAATGTTATTCGAATCTTATTTTGTTAAAATTATAGATAAAGTTTTGATAAGTGAATATATGTTTAGTAAATATTGAAAATAATTGCAAATATATGATCTATTAAAATATTTTAATGGGAGAATTTTGTTAGTAACACATGATAGTTATTTTTTTAGTCATCTATCAATAATTTACTGTCAACGTACGCTTTCAAGGTTAGCACATGAGAGGATCCCAAATATTTTTACATTTTTCAAAAAAAATTCAATATAAAGTCTTAAAAAAATATATGTAGAAATTATATATTATATGTCGGTTTGGTTGATTTTTTTTACTTAATATCAAACCAAGTCAAACCAAATCTAGTCGAGGTTTTTAATAGGTTTGGTTTGATTTTTTTGGTTTGGTACGGTTAACTGGTTAGTTTGAACACCTTAGTTTGCAGATATTGTTAAACTTTTACTTTCTCCGTTGTGAAATTCCACCAAAATAATATTACCCTCTTCAATTAATTAAAACATGTATTTTTAGTTAATTTATAGTGAAAATTATATGATATGTTGAGACTAATATACCTTTAAAATATGGCATAAAAATAAAATAGAAATTTAGTACGAAAAATATACGTAGTAGATGAATGTTTGAACGAATTCATATGTGGAAGGACTAGTACTAATCAAACGTTAAATGTACTTAAGCAGATTTCATTAGGACCAAATTAAAAACTTAGCTATATATGACAAATATAATGGACAAACAAGTGTAATTTCTTTCAAAGAATGACGTTTTTGGAGTACAATGACCAACACATCTAACTTTCATAATTATAAAAAAGAATTTACATATTCAAAACCAAGCAGAACCAGTTACATAATTTTATTATCGTAAATATTTAAAAATATTATAATAAAAGAAAACAAAGGAATAGTAGTCTCTATTTTTCTTAAGAGAGGCTAGGAGTAAAAGGAAATAAATTTTATAATTAGAATATAATTAAGTGGGACAGGGACATGTACAGGAAATAAATTTCACGATCTGGAAGATGGAGATAAACTAATACTAACGCTCGTATTGAATGCTAAATGTTACTATAGTGAACTATGCTAAAGATCTCTTGGTAAATATTCTCAGTTTTCCTCGTTTGATTCTTAAACTACTCTAAGAAAGCACATACATATGTTAGCTTAAGGACTTGAATTGCCTTAAGCATTATAGGGTAGGGGGTTCACGGTTCGGTTTGGATCGGTTTTTCCCTGAAAAAAAAATCAAATCAAGTAAGTCGGTTTTTCAAATATTAGAACCAAACCAAACCAATTAAGTCTGTTTTTCTCAATTCGGTTTATGTCGGTTTTTTGGTTTTTTCGGCTATTTGTCGATTTTTTCTTAAATATAAGATATACACTACCAAACACATATTCCGGCAACCACATTTTCAACGTGACACTATCAAATCAATTGCCCTTTGAGAAATCTATTGTTTACTAAAAAATATTGATGATAATTGAATCAAATAGTGATGAATAATTTAAGGACTCAATTAAAAATATTTTTTTTAACATGAAATGGATTCTTACACTTAACAAAAAAAAAACTACCAATCAAACTAGAGTATAAAGGTAAAAAATTATACTAAAAGTGCAAGCGATTGACATCACCATAATTTTTTTTTGAAACTTTGTATAAAAATAAACATATATATAGGTGTAATAATAAATTTGAAATAGCTACTCCTATAGTCGGTTTGGTTCGGTTATTTTTTTGATTAAAACCAAAACCAAACCAAATTTGATCGGTTTTTAAAATTCAAAACCAAAACCAAACCAAACGAAAAATTTTCGGTTTTTTTGATCGGTTTGGTTTGGTTTTCGGTTTGGTTCGGTATATGGAGTCCACAAAATTATAACTAGTTGACAGCGACAGAAAGTACGAAAGCACCTATACATGAAGTCTCTTATCTTCAAATCGAGTAATATCTGACACAACCATATTTAATAAATGGCGAAATTTTTAATTTTCAAACCGAGTAATAAATCAGAGTAGAAATCACTAAGGAAATATTTTACACCGATGTATCGTACTCTCTCGACCAGGCTGCGAAAGACTATTGAGTGACCTGTCGAGCTTATCCGACACCAAGTGGGCCGCACCTCTGAGGACTCAATATGAAACAGAAAGGTGTTCCTTTAAGCCCTAAAGTCGGCCCCTACTTCAATTAAAGCTCTCCCCCCTTTTTTCCCTCTAAAGCCCCTCGCCCCACCCATTTTTGAACTTCTAATCAAACTTGGCTGAACTTTCCACGACATAGATCAAAGGGTCGTTCATTAGCCCTACTAGTCAAATACAGAGCAACAACCCTCTTGATTGATCAACGCGAGTGAACTGTGCTTAGACGCTTCGTAAAACCACATCGATCTACGAGAGGAGCTGATAGATGAGTAGGCTTCCCTTTTCGATTCATGGAATGACTCTTTCTAAGTTTAATATATAAAAAGTTTGGAAAATAAGTCAAATCTCCAGATCAAGAGGTTGAGGTCTGAAATCCGGCGGAGAATACGTGTCAAGGGTCTTTGATTTCATGCCCCTGAAGAAGTTCACACCGGGACTTTCTTAATAGAGAAAGAACCCATACCCTGAACCGGGGAAAGGCGATAACGACCCAACAAATGGGAGAAAGTCTTTGCAACCGAAGTGAGACGAGGAGCCAAGTGACGTGCCAACGCGATTGGAAGACATGCGTCATCCTATGAGGCAGATTCGTTCCCCAAAAGTGGATGATTTCTCCTATTTGGAAATCTATCCTGGCGGAGTAAACCGGCGTGGTGCTGCTGGATGCTTCTGATCAATAGAACAAGAAGAGGACCAAAAAGAAAGTTTCGGGCATAAAAAGATTCTTCGCTAAAATAGACGCCTACGAATTTACCTGCTGGTAAGGTTAAAGCAACACACTACTGTGCAGTAGATGATTTAGCTGCCGTTATTCCTCCACTAGCTTCTTCTTAAGACTAATTGACTAAATTTTGTAAGAAAAGCTTAAGATTAAGCATAGAAGTCGTTCTGTTAGTGCAATACACCCTGTTTAGTCATACCTTAAGGTTGCTCGATCTAGTGGTCGGTGAATCACTGATCAAAGAGCGAGCAGCCGCCAGGTTTAATGATTTGGTGGGATATACAGATGTAGTGGCTGGTGAACCTCTTCTTCTTCTTCCACGAAGATTCAAACAAAACCGCGCGCGAAATGGTCGCCTATTACACGACTCACTAACTATGCCTGGGGTGTGGGTACCTATTATTCATCGGGTAATTTGTCCGCGGGTTGAAGGAAGAAGTAAGCGTAGCTATCCAGAAGTTGGTTTTTAATTATTTAATAAGAAAGATGGAAAATCCTACCATTGTATTTCCTTTTTTCATTTGGATCCTATCAACTTGGAGAGTGTCTAGATTAAGACACCTTCAATTTTTCGGTATGCCGCTCCGCGAGCAAGGAGTTGCAAGAACTTTTTTTTCGAGAAAAGGTCCTGTCAAGTCGATCCGACTCTAAAAGTTTCAGTTGCCTCCCTCTCTCCGCCCTATAACTGAAAAAAGGAGCACGACGAAAAGCAATTCTCATGTCTTAAGCACGAGAGATTTGTTCTTGTGGAATGAGATACTCTTCTGATAGAGGGGAAGAGGCAGAGCACAACCGATTCTGTGGCACAAGATGCGCTGGTATTGCAAAGGAGATTTATTGGAATATGTACAAAATATACATCATTTTCCCCCGTCTTACCATGGCTGCTGGCACGGAGTTAGCCGAGGCTTCTTCCTCGAGTCTTGTCATGATCGCGCACTCGCACTCCACGAGTGAATTAGTTGAGTGACTAGACTGATACTCTAAACGAGACCAATACTATTAAAAAAAAAAAGCAAAAATCATAAGAGAAGAAAAGTTCACAGAAGGTTGGGGCAAAACCTTCCTGTTTTTAGGGAAGAAGAAAGTACCGGATTAAGTAGGCAATCTTAGCAAATGATTGTTCTTCCTTCTCCGCTCCTTCTTTTTCTGACTGGACTAAGTTCGGGCAGATCTCCGTCCCATTTCACGGATGCATCGCATTTAGAATTGACTCGTCGGATTAACCACTTAGACGGAGAGGGTCGATTCCTGGTTCACCACTCATTCCCGAGCCCGAAAAAGCTTGAAGCTCTGACCTTTGCTTTGCCCCGTATTGTCTTCCTCCAGTTGTCCCCACCCAATAGCCATTTTTGGATCACTTTTTTCGGGGTTAATATGACCTTCTTTCCTATGCATTTATTAGGGCTTTCGGGTATGCCACGTCGCATTCCAGATTATCCAGATGCTTACGTTGGATGGAACCAGATACATGCTTAAAAGAAAGTGCTTTAGCTTTTATTTAATACAATACAAGGAAAGGAAAAAGGTCTCTTAGGGGTACCACAAATAATGAAACTTTAAGTCAATTAAATAAACTAGTCAATTTCTTGTCACTAAAAAGTGAACTTCCTTCCTCCGATAGGGCCTATTTAGCGCCTTGGAAAAGGTAACCGGTTAGGTTGCCTTCCTTATTATAGGAATAACTTCCCGACTCTATAGGCACGTGAAGTGATGTGATTCCTCTATGAATAGGTCAATTCTATGTGACCTCCCACCGTTCACGACATCCCTTGCTTCTCGCAAGAATGACTCCTCGGTGGAGGAGTAGAAGCGCTGGTCCCCTTCGGTCAAATTGGGCTGACTCCTTTTTTAGGCATGAGGACCCCTACTGATATTGACTAACCGTCTATAAGTAGGCACCCACACTATTGAAATGGTTCGTCAGTAGAGATGTTCCCACATGTGCCCTTTTTTCCAATGGTACTATAATTCATATTCCTATCCCTTCATTCCTGAAGACTTTAATCTCAATGAACGAGTGAAAAATCACACAGATTTTAATCTTGAAACAGGAGTAAAAAATCACAAAGATTTTAGTCTCCATAACGAGAGTAGAAAATCACGAGGATTTTGGTTTTCTTTACAATTGACTTTCTAACTGTTAGTACTTAAACAATTTGATATTTATGGAAAGATTTGATAAAAATAATGCATCTAGGGCTTGTTATTTGCACAAGGAAATTGCCGCATTAACTCAAGGTATATCCTCTGTATATGTGTATTACACTAAACTGAAAGAACTTTGGGACGAGTATGAAACCTTAACTCCACCTCCTACTTGTGGTTGTACTAAATCAAGGAAACATGTAGTACAATATTAGATACAGAAATTATATGAGTTCCTCACATGCCTAAATGAATCCTATGAGACTACAAAGAATAAGGTCCTCATGACTCGACCCTTGCCAAATCTGAACCAAACTTATGCTATGATAGTCAATAAGGAGAGTCAGAGAATTAATAGAAAAAATGTATATGCTAAGAGTAATGAAGCTACTATGATGAGAAATAAAGTGAATACTGGAGGTTACAATGGTGGAGGACAGACTAACAATAACTCTAATGGAGGTTACGATAGTGGAGGACAAACAAATACTAATTCCAATGGAGGTTATAGAGATAGAAACTCATTTGGTAAAGCAACAGTTTGGTGTGATTACTGCAAATATAAGGGCCACACTAAAGCGAACTGCTTTAAGCTTCATGGCTATCCTTTTTGACTTTAAAAACAAGAGGAAAGGAGGAGCTCAAAATGCTTAGGCTAACAGTGTGACGAGTTCTGGTATTCCAACTTCAGAGTCACAAGGATAGCGACATCAGACACCAACTCCTCCAGCTCACTTCTTTACTCAGGAGCAATATCAGTAGATTCTGCATCTGCTGAATAAGGACAAGGAAGCTGAACATGTTTCTAATGCTATCACAGTAGGGCCAACATTTATTATATATGCATTTATGACAAGCTTGATGCATAGTAACTAATTATAGACACAGGAGCTACAAACCATATGGTTCATAGTTTGACCATGCTAGAGAAGTATGATGAAATACTAGAGAATGTTAGGAGTAAAGTCCATTTACCAACTGGAGAAAATGTGTCTATTACTCATACTGGTATTTGTTCCCTTTTCAAGGATAAGAAAGTTCAGAAAGAAGTTGCAATGTCTAGCAGCATTTTACCCTGATTTCCATGTCCTTCAGGAACCTCAAGTGGGAAGGTGTGGGGGATTGGTAAGGAAGAGCTAGGTCTGTATGTTCTCAAGGCTGATGATAGAACTATACTCAATCACCAAGGCACTTATTCTACTTATTTTGTACACAGTGACACCAATAAATGTAGTAATCTAGCAGGTAATAAGTCTTGTGCTATATCTTCTTTGTGGCATCAAAGATTACGTCATGCTCCTTTAACGGTCTTGAGATCTATAGATGTTTTGCATAGTATGCAGTTAAGGGAATGTCATTGTACTTTATGTTGTATAGCCAAGCAATCAAAACTACTTTTTCCTATTAACTTTTCCTACTCTAAATCTATCTTTGATATTGTGCATGGTGATGTCTGGGGTACTTATAGGGTGCCTACTCATGATGGCAAGAATTATTTTTTGACCTTGGCAGATGATTATTCCATATATACCTGGCAAATTTCTATTGCATTCTAAATCATATATTGTTGAGGTGATTAAAAACTTTATAGCAATGCCCCCACACAGTTTGATCACAAACTCAATTGCCTAAGAACAGATAATGGCACAAAGTTTTTTAATGATCAAATGCAGACCTTGTTGAAGACTCAAGGTATAGTACATCAATATTCTTGTACATATACCCCTAAACAGAATGGGATTGTTGAGAGAAAACATAGGTCTATCCTAGACATGGCTAGAGCACTCAAATTTCAAGCCTTCCTGCATCTCAAATTATAGGGAGAATGTGTCTCTACTCTAGTCTACCTTCTGAATCGATTGCCTACTATACTACTACAAGGAAATTCTACTTTTGAGAAGTTCTTCCAAAGGAGTCCATGATTACAACATCTGAGAGTATTTGGCAGCCATTGTTATACCACTTATGTGAAGAAAAGAGATAAGTTTTTCCACAGAGCAATTCCATCTGTCTACATGGGCTATTCCTCCTCTCAGAAGGGATATGTCCTCTATGATTTGTGCTCCAAAGGGTTCTTTGTCAGTAGGGACACTGTATTCAAGGAAGAAGTGTTCCCCTTCAAGCATATGTCTTCTGGTGCATCTCCCTTATTTCATGTGTTGGAGTTTGTAGAACAACTTGCACAAGCAGTTGCTTCTCTTGATGGTTATGCCTTCCCTGCAACATCTTGTCACGACCCGTTTCCGGGTTGTGATGGCGCCTGTCGTGGAACCAGGCTAGCCAACCGCTACAACAATACTCAATTTATTTACTGGAGAAATTACTCATTATTGGCTCAACTCATAGAAATACGGAAATTTTAATCATTTAAAACAGTCTAATAGAAGAAAATAGGCTCCAACAATCAATCTAGGATCTTGAGTCACGCAGTCATGAGCTACTAACATAAATATAACTGAGAAATAATACTGAAGTCTTAAGTTTCCAATTTCTAATACAAGAGGGAAAATAAGGAAAGGAGGGACGGGACAGCGAACACCAGCTGCTACCTCGTCGGCTCTGAGGGATAAGCTGCTATCACCGATCCGCGTCAAATATCGGTGCACCTGGATCTGCACACACAGTGTGCAGGTAAGTAACAAAAACAACCTACGGTCTGAGGAGGTAGTGACGAACTCAACCTCCGTAAATAAACAGTTCAAATAATGAAAATTTCAGAAATAACCGAGAATATCAGTGACGATCATGTTATGTAAATGACCCTGGAAACTTAGTAAAAATCCGGGAATAACAAATGAATACCATGTATGTAGTATGCAGCTCTCACAGGCGGTCCTCTCGGTACACATAATTGGCCATTGCCCAGGGAAATCCATCCTGTAACATGTACGACGTGGTGACTCAGTCACTAAGTACCGAGGGAGCAGGCCAATTCAGACTTTCGAAGAAATCCATCTCCGAGATATCATACTCATCCACAATCTGTACCAGGGAAATCCATCCCTCCATATCTCATAAACAGTATCCGTGTCAGGGAAATCCATCCCTCTGTATCTCATCAGCAGTAATCAGTGCCAGGGAAATCCATCCCTCTATATCTCATATCGTGGACAAATCCATGTCAAGGGAGATCCATCCCTCAATAACTGTGCGCTCACTGGGGGTGTAAAGACTCCGGAGGGGCCGCTAAGGATATGGCTCAAGCGCTATATATATATCAATCCCACGAAGGGTATATCATCTCAACATTCGGCTCTAGGCCCATACTCAGTCAGAATTACCAGTCTCCTCACAACACTCTCATTATGTAAACAGCCCAAACAATGGCAATGCATGATAAATCAATGATTTCTGAGACTGAAATATGAATACATGTGTAATAACAGGACTGAGCATGCACAAGTAAGGTTCACAATAGAAACAACGGTAACGGGCCATTTCTAGTCTCCACATATAGACATGAAGTCTTATCATTTATACTTGTTATGTTTTCTTTTAGATTCTACGCATCAATGGCCTTCACAGTACCGATATCATGGTGGAACAATAGTTAAACCGTGCCTGGGAATAAGCCGGGCCACAACAAATCAACCAACACTCATATACCTGTCACCTGGCGAGTGTATCATAGTAACTATCATCAATTAGCATGTACATTGGGGTTTTGAACCCCTCAGTTCCAAGGTTGAAGCCGTTACTTACCTCGAAACCGGCTAAACACTACTCCGCCGGGCCCTTTCCTCGAGAATCGCCCTCCAAACGCTCCGAATCTACCAATAATCAATTACATAGTGTTACAATGTGCCAAGGAAAAATTCCCAAACAAAATCTAGCAAAACTACTAAAAATCCCGAATTCGGTCAAAACTCGGCCCTCAAGCCCATGTCTCGAAAGTCAAAAAATTTCAAAACACTAGGTTCCTTGTCTTTTCCCGAGTCTAACCATACCAAGAACACGAAAATCGGACCTCAAATGGTCCTCCAATTCCCCCATTCTTCTTCTCTTAAACCCAAGCCCTAACCAC
>ML245830.1:0-49830 GCA_005239495.1 Nicotiana undulata | reverse complement strand
TGCCCCTAGAACCCCACAACAAAATGGGGTTGTGGAAAGAAAGAATAGAACTCTTGAAGATATGGCAAGAACAATGCTTCTTTCCAGTAAACTACCACATAACTTCTGGGCAGAAGCAATAAACACTGCTTGCTATATAATCAATAGATGCATGACCGGGCCACTGGTAGAGAAGACTCCCTATGAATTACTCAAAGGAAGAAAGCCCAACATATCCCATCTTAGGGCTTTCAGATGTAAATGCTATGTGCCCAATAATGGCAAAGATTCCTTAGGTAAATTTGATCCCAGAAGTGATGAGGGAGTATTCTTGGGATATTCATCACATAGTAAAGCCTATAAGGTGTACAATAAAAGAACTATGTGTGTAGAGGAGAGTGTGCATGTTATATTTGATAAAACTAACACACTTTCTGAGAGACAGGAACCAGAAGATGAGGAGCTTGGACTGGTGAGAAGCAGTGAACACATTGAAGCAGCCATGGAAGATGGAACAGGTGATGGACCAGGTCCAACTACCCCAAGCAACATGACAGGGGGAACTCAACATGTGAATCCTGGCCCTGATCCTGTTCCACAACAACAAAACAACATGGAACTATCCAGAAGTGAACTACTAGTACTCAAACCACACAGATATCAGAGTTCTCACCCTCTTGAGAACATCATAACAGATTTGTCATCCGGAATCAAAACAAGAGCTTCCTTGAAAAATCTGTGTGCGTTTGATGCCTTCCTATCCTTAATCGAACCAAAGAACATTGGTGAAGCCCTACAAGATGCTGATTGGGTAAATGCCATGCAAGAGGAGCTGAATCAATTTGAAAGAAGTCAAGTATGACACTTGGTACCCAGGCCACTAGACAGATTAGTGATTGGCACGAAGTGGGTCTTCAGGAACAAGCTCGATGAGGATGGAACTATTACAAGAAATAAGGCAAGACTAGTTGTTCAAGGGTATAGTCAAGAAGAATGGATTGACTATGATGAGACCTTTGCTCTTGTGGCAAGATTGGAGGCAGTCAGACTTCTTATAGCATTTGCTGCATATATGGAATTCACTCTCCATCAGATGGATGTTAAGAATGCCTTTCTTAATGGATATTTGAAGGAAGATGTATTTGTCAAACAACCTCCAGGTTTTGAAAGCAAAGAGTCACCTGATCATGTATATAAACTTGACAAGGCTCTTTATGGTCTCAAACAAGCACCTAGAGCATGGTATGAGCGATTGTCAAAATTCCTGCTGGAACATGGGTACAAACGAGGCAAAATTGACAGTACTTTGTTCCTAAAGGAAAAGGGGAAGGATCTTCTGATTGTGCAAATATATGTTGATGATATCATATTCGGGGCAACTACTGAAAAGCTTAGCAAGGAATTTGCTACACTAATGGGGAGTGAATTTGAAATGAGTATGATGGGTGAGCTAAACTTCTTCTTAGGCTTACAAATCAAGCAAAACCCACATGGAACAATGATTCATCAACAAAAGTATGTGAAAGAACTCCTCAAGAAGTTCAAGATGGAGGATTCAAAGGAAATAGACACCCCCATAGCCACAACTACTAAATTGGATGTGGATGAACCTGGTTCATCCGTTGATCAGAAGGTATACAGAGGAATGATTGGGTCTCTACTATATCTCACTGCCAGCAGACCATATATTGTGTTCAGTGTGGGACTATGTGATAGGTTTTAGGCAAATCCAAAGGAGTCCCACTTCACTGCACTGAAGAGAAGTTTGAGATATTTGAAAGGCACCACTGATTTGTGCATTTGGTATCCTAAAGGTAGTAATTTCGACCTTGTAGGATATGCTGATGCTGATTATGCAGGTTTCCTGGTTGACATGAAAAANTTCAGTAGCTCTGTCTAGTGCTGAGGCTGAATATGTGGCTGCAGCCTCTTGTTGTGCCCAGTTGCTTTGGATCAAGCAACAACTCCTGGACTTTGGTATAGATGTGGGATGCATTCCTATTTACTGTGATAACACTAGTGCAATTAGTATGACGAAGAACCCGGTTCATCACAAGAGAACTAAGCACATAGATGTTAGGCACCATTTTCTGAGGGACAACTATGAAAAAGGAATGATCTCAATCGAATTCTGTGCTACTGATCATCAAATTGCTGATATATTTACCAAAGCACTGAGTAGGGAGCAGTATGAGAGAAACATGCTTGAATTAGGGATGATTAAGATCACCTAATTGAAAAAACAAAAACTGAAAAAAAAAACTGAAAAATTTTGGCTAGAAAATTCAAATTGGGTACTTAATCAAATTAATCATTGCTCAGTATTATGTCTTTATTGTCATACTCTTCTGCCATGTATTAATATGATTCCCTAGTTGCTAATGATGTTTCTCTATTTTTGTAAATTGAGGCAAATAAAAGATTTTACCTGGATGAACCTGGTTCATCCATAACTGACAAGGTACGTTCTCATCTCCATACATGTATTAATTCAAGTACAGTCATACATGAGCATGACTCTATCTATTTGTGGTTTGAATTCAATTGTAGTACTTACCCAAATAATGAACCAATTTCAAGAAGTCCCATCTCACTTGATTAGCCTAGTTTTAGGGGGAAAGTAACTGTCCAATCAATGTCTAATCAATGACATTTCTGAATCGATTAGTATCCCACTTGAGTTAATACTCTTCCGTTGTAATCTACCCAGCCATAAGTTATAAAAAGGCTATCATTACCCAGTGTGCATAAAGCAACAGTTGAACCTTGTTCAACTCACTCAACTCACAATCTCTACTGCCTTTTGTCTTTCTTCTCTCTAAACAATTCAAAATCATGTCGTCACCCCCACCAGCTTCTTCTGATTCATCTCCAAACAGAGATTATGATGGAGGCAACTATGAATCAGACTCAAATTCACCCTCAGTGTATAGTTCCGAGTCTCCAGAAAAGTCGACAACCCCTGAACATCCTACACTCCCAGAACCCACACCAAACTTTACCCCAGCCTCCAAGCCTCGTCGTGTAAAAGTTCTTGCACGCAAATATGTGGCTTCTTGTTCAAGAGCCAAATTCTTGGAAGAATTATTGCATGCTGAAGAGGGATCCACACCAGAATCGTCCAATGAATCATTCAAATCGACCAATGAAGATGAAGCACATGGTTCAACCAGTGTTGAGAAAGGTAATTCTGATGCTATCTCTGAAATAAATACTGCTGATCAATGATTTGTGTTGGTGGGGTCTGTGGTGGATGTTGAAGTGCCTAAAAGGCAAAGAAAATATGGGAAAGAGAAACCTCTTGAGATCGAGGGAGATGTAAATGTGAGGGGATCGGGAGAGGATGGTACCACACTGGCAATATGTGGTCCCATTCTTGAAAATCTTGAAGAAGATGTCACAATCTTAGGGGAAACTAGTGGAGTTGAGGAAGCTGATGCTTGGTTGGAGAAATTGATGAAAGCAATAGATGAACACGTTTTTTCTGGGGAAGAAACTTTGGATGAAAGATTGAGGAAGTTGGGGGACTCATATAACCCCAAGAAAAGAAAGACTTCAAAGTCCAAGAAGTCTAAAGCCTCAGTTCCTTCTGTTGAGGTACCTGTTCCTAAGGTACGTGCTACGTGAAATACTGTAAGAGAGGAGGAAGAGAAGTTAGAAAAGGCTCTGCAAGAGAGCAAGAGGAAGAGGAAAGGGAAAAAGAAAAGTTGGAGAGCCTGTTGAGGCTGTTGTTATTGAAGAAGAGACGTTGGACCTGGTCCAACAAGAGGAGCAACTGGCTCCAGTTGTGGTTAGCACACCAAAACCCAAACAAGCTAAGGTTTCTTCAAAGAAGTCAACTGCTGTGTCCGCTGCAACTCCAAGCACCATCAAAAGGACCAGGTCCAAGCCAAAGAAAGTAAAAATTGATGCTAAGTAGGATGATGATGCAGACTGGAGTGGAGATGAGGAGAAGGAAATAGGAGAAGTGACTACTGACAGAGTTGCCATGTTTGGCAAGAGAACGATCTTGAAGGGAAAGTTGATGAAGGATTTGGAGGAGCATGGAATGAGGTATCTACTGGATTTTCTGGCAGCACAGGGCTGGAAGGACATGGTCCTTCGCATGGAAGGCAGGATGGTCAGGGATGAAGTTGTAGAGTTCATGGGTAATGCCACAGTCATTGGAGGCAGGGTCACCTCCTTGGTCAAGGGAGTTGAAGTCTCCTTTGATGCTCAAGAACTGGGTGTGATTCTAGATATTCTTACTGAGGGGTATGAAGACTACACTAGGCAAAGATGAACTTGTTTAGATGGAATGTCCTCAGCCCTCAGTATCACCAGATTCTTCTGCGACAATGAGAAGGAGCTTGAACCCAGGGCTATGTACAAGAATGAGATGAAGCCTGAGCATAAGCTTTTCTTTGAATTTGTGATTAAATTCATACTGCCCAGACAAGAACGAAGACACATTGCTAATTACATGGATTTGACCCTCATGGAGTGTCTGTACAGAGGCAAGAAGATAAATTGGCCATTGTTCATAATCTAACTCTTGGACAGAGTGGTGAATGGGACTAAAGCTCATGCAATCCCCTATGGCTTTATTTTGACTGCAGTTCTAACTCACTTTGGAGTTCCTGCGAAGAAGGCTAAGATGGCTACGACCAAAGATTATTTTGGGAAGGACACACTGCTGTCTTGTGATTATATTGTCACTGCTCTGGCAGATGAACCTGGTTCATCTCGGAAGCATCCTGTAAACAGCAAGGTTCGTACTTTGGTGCAGGAAAACGAGTTAAAGGATATGGAAATCCTTCGATTGGAATCTCACTTAATTGAGATGGAAGCTGAGCGTGATGCTCTAAAAGCAGAACTTGCAAAGGAGAAG
Organism: Nicotiana undulata; assembly: GCA_005239495.1. Lineage (NCBI taxonomy): Eukaryota > Viridiplantae > Streptophyta > Magnoliopsida > Solanales > Solanaceae > Nicotiana > Nicotiana undulata. The sequence continues at coordinate 44,981 of ML245830.1, read as the reverse complement.
GAGAAAAACGAAGGTGTTCTACACCAAATGTTGTCCCTCCTTCAAACCAAGAACCCAACTTCATCTGCACCCTCCCAGCCTTAGGTCAATCCAGTGCTTCCCAGTTATCTTTCAAGTGCCCAGTTTGGGACAATGTCTAGCTTTTGTGGTTTCAGTTTTTTTGTTTTGCTCATGTTTTGATTGTTTTTGCTTTAATCTGTTGGTGTTTGATGTGCAGTATTAAATCAATGAAGTTTGTTGATTTTAAAAATTGTCTCAATTTCTAATTTAGCTTACATTATTGGTTTCTTGTGTTGATTAATCATGCTTGCACCTGCAGTTGCCTAAATTTGGCCATGAGTAAGAACTAAAAATTGGTAAGTATCATTTTGCAACTTTTCGATGATGCCAAAAGGGGGAAGATGTGTGCTGGGATGTGTGCTAGGTGTTGTGTTTAAGTGATATTTATAACCTAATGAACCTGGTTCTCAATGATTAATGCTTAAAACTATACAAAGTGTTTGAAGTGTATACAAGATAAAAGCACAAAGTTTGTCATCATCAAAAAGGGGGAATTTGTTGGCCCATGTCACTTAATGGGTTTTGAAGATTGACAAGTTGAACCAGGTCCATCAGAGCACACACATCTGAACAGAACAGTTGGCACAAGAATTGTTCATGCATAGGAGATATCAGTGATTGCTGAGTATCAAAGAGCTAAAAGGATGTCTACTAATACGAAAAGGTTGCAAACTGATAAAGAAGATTGAAGTTGATTTCAGCAAGGACAGAAATAGAGAAGGAAGTTGAGTCATAGTCGAACTCGTATACCCAGGTAGAGTTGGATCAGAATTGAACCATGTACTCAACAACTGACTCTATAAATACTCAATGTATTACTACTGAAATTGGAGATGCACAAAGACAAAAGTGAATCAAGTTCTGAAAAGTAAAAGTTCCCAGAATATTTTGCAAGCAGAAGTATTGTGCGAAGGCTACAGTTCAACTAGAAGAAACAATTTCATCATTTATGTATTGAGTCTAGCTGATTGTAGTAGGCTATTTAATATTGTATCTTTTCAGCTTTCTTAGAAGCAAATTTAATAGGTACACATTGTTCAAGTTAGAGTTAGCTTGAAATCTATAGAAATTAGCTAGAGGCTAGTTGATACAAAGAGGATTAGAGTTAGTCCTAGGATTACAAAAGAGTTTATTTTGTAAGTCCGTTTGGCTTAGAGTTTTTAGTGAAGTGTTTGAGAAAATTCTATTGAGGAGTAGGTCGTGGTTTTTTCACCTTTTGAGCCAGATGTTTTTCACGTAAAAATCTTTGTGTTTTTACTTTACTGCTTTATTATTCCGCAATAGTAGAAAGTAGTACACCAAGAAGAACCAGGTTCTTCTTATTAGACATCACTCGAAAATTGGGTACTGCACAATTAACTTATATTATTATGTAGTATTGAAGTCTAAAACATCAAGAAGTATCAATTCGAAGGTAAGTCAGAAGGAACTTGGATAAATAGGACAACTTGGTAGTACGTCGAATCGACATGATAAGGGATATGGTTAGTTCTTTGGGTTTTTATAAGGTAATGAGTTGTTACAGGTGTTTCTTAGAAATTCTCTTGGGATTTGGTGGCATGAGCTTGGTTGAGTTGGAAGGATTCAGTCTTGACGGTTTGGTGTGTACAAATGTGATGCGTAGAGTTCTTGATGGTTTCTACCACGATTGGAGGTGTATAGTTCTACTGGCGTGAGGTCCATGTGATGTATAGTGATTTTGCTTCTAAATGGGATCAATGGAAAGTTCTTAGCTAGTTAGGTACGTAGTTGTTTGTGGCTAGGAAGGGAGCATGAAGTTCTCATATTTATCATAGGATTGCATGGCGTATGCGGTATTTTGTGTATAGTGGAGAGTGACATATGTGAGGTCACGGTTCAGTTCTGGAAGGAAGGTTAGAACTGGCAGTTTCAGATGATTAGGTAAAGGATACCACTATTGGGTGGTTGGATGAGAGTATACATTCATAAAGGACAATGTGTTTAAGGCAATGTGTTTGAGTAAAGGTGCTTCATTGGTGTTACAACGCTCTTTTGTTGGATCGACTGCCGATATTCAAGTTTGATGGTGGCACAGAAGAATTATAGGAGTAACCTCGTGGAATGATAAAGTATTAGGGGCGTGTTATATATTTGAGTGGTGGAATTGGGATCGGATATGGTAATTGGTGCGCCTCATGGATTTTGAGATTGGGAGTTTTCATAAACATATTTTTATTGTAGTTGTGAACTACGAGGATGCGAGCAAATCTAGTCAGGTGTTAGTATATGTCATGATTCAGTCATTATGAACCTTTGGAGAGTTATCTACCTGTTATGGATGACCATAGTTGATTTAGAATATAATTATTGGTAGGCCAGTATGGGTGTGTGTTCTACACTGAGTCGGAATTGTTGATCCCAAATTGCTATTGTTGAGGGATGTACCATTTGATTGTCATTGAGCTTATTCGTGATTTGGAGTGATCTATGAGTTACCTTTCAATGTTCGAGGAGTTGTGATCATTGGTTGTATGGGCATAGGGTGCGGTTCTAACTGGGTTTATTAGCTAGATTTGAGTAAGGTAAGTAATTGGGTGCTGCAGGATTGAGACGTGTTGGTTATGTTATTGCTGGTTCGGGTGGCATGGTATCGTCTGATTTCCTCCGTGGTTATGGTAATGCACTTTGAGTACTTGATGTTGAATTTCGCATGGTTATTGATTTTGATCAAGGTGGCTTGGAGTATTTCATGCGGTCCAACGTTTGAATGGGATCACGCGTTGCAGCAGAGTTAGATAGAGGTATGATCGTTAGTGTCAGATTCGTGTGTTCTGACTTTACGGTGTGTGCTAGGATTCTAGCATGATGCTGTGATGGTAATAGTAAATGGCAGGATAGTCCTCTCGTGTGAATCTTCTATTTTATGAATTAAGCTCTTGGGCTGTTATTACTTAGTGCACGAGTTTCACAAGTTATAGCTCTGGATGCTATTGATATTGATCGGACGAATGGTTGCTGGTTTCTACGTGTTTCTTTCATTATCAGCAGTATATGGAAGTGCTAGAGCGAGGCATTGCTTGATTAGAGGATATGTACCGGTATTGGGTTGTTATGAGCAACGATTGGGATTAGGAGTCATCGCTATGAGTGTTGAGTCATGCAGTATATTATGTGATTTCATCTTGTGTTGCGGATATGGCTTGATACAACATGTTCAGACTATTTCAGCTTATAGTCGTGGAAATTTGATCTTGTAAATGGACTCAGAAGAGGAAATTTAGTTCTAAGGTTTATGGGTCAGGATTAGACTTCGAAATTTCAATTCTGTTGTGCTATTAGACCTATATGGGATAAGGTGACGTGGAATCACCTCCGAATATGTGCATGGTAGGTTACACATCAATTTTGGTGGTGTTTGGAACACCTCTGGGAACGTTCGAGGACGAACGTATGTTTAAGTGGGAGAATATGTAACGACCCGGTCGGTCGTTCTGTAGAATTTCCATTATTATTGATGTTATTGCCTTGTCATAGGTTGGTTATGCTGTTTATGATGTGTTAGAGTCGGTTAGCGCGGGTTCAGAATGGCTATAGTGAGAATTGAGACATTTAGTCTCTAAAAATAGCTTTGTAGTTGAAAGAGTCAACTGAGAGTTGACTTATTGGTAAACAATCTCGGAATGAGGATTTTATGACCCGGATAGCTTCGTTAGGTGATTTGGGACTTAGGAGTGTGTTCAGAATATTTTTGTGATGTCCGGTGTAGAATTAGGCTTGAATTGGCGAAAGTTAGTTTTTGACGATTTCCGGTCCTCAGTGGAAAATAGGCTATCGGGATCGGAATGGAATTTCGGAAGTTGGAACAGGTTCGTAATGTCATTTTGGATATGTGTGCAAAATTTTAGGTCAATCGAATGTGTTTTGGATAGTTTCAGTATCGTTGGTGGAATTTAGAAATTTCAAAGTTCATAGGCTTGAATTCGATGTGATTTAGTGTTTTTGCGTTGTTTTTGGTGATTCAAAGGATCGACTAAGTTTGTGTGATGTTATGGGATGTGTTGGTATGTTTTGGTTGAGGTCTCGAGGGTTTCAGGTGAGTTTTGGGTGGTTTCGGGCCATTTCCAGGTCATTTCTAGTTGCTGGTTTTTGGCTTCAGGGGTGTATAGTGCGATAGCATTGATCTAGATGCGTTGGTATAGATAAAATTTGGAAAAATCTAGTTGTGCTATGCGATTGCATAAGGCTTCCCGCGATCGCATAGAGTAAAAATTCTGCTGCACTGTCCCGACTTTGGAAGTTTATACCTCACTATCTATAAGGAATTTGAAGATGATCCAAATTGAAAGTTGTAGCTCTTGATGTCTAGTTTTCAGAAAGTTAAGCGAAATATAATTTGGAGTTTTGGAAAAAAAGTTATGTCCATTATACTAGAGGCTATCCAGAAGAGTTGGAGAAGGCTGTTGGAAGATTTGTTCTATGCGGTCGCATAGAGGAGGCCGCGATCGCATAGGGTTAAATAAGGGCTGGTAAATTTTGTTCATAACGAACGCACTCCTGGAGCCGCGATCGCACAGTGTCCGGACCTGGGAAGTATAAATTAAAACCCTCCGCGATCATAACCCACTTTTCCACCATTTTTGAACGGGAAGAAGCTTTTGAGGCGATTTTTAAAAGAGGAAATCATTGTTCTTCATTGAGGTAAGGATTTTGGACCTAAAACTCGATTATATGTGATTAAGGATCAAATTATTATCGTTTAATATATGAAGATCAGTAGAAAAAGATGGAATTAGGGCTTGAGATTATGAGACCTTTAGGGGATGATTTGAGGGGTCAAACGAACTCTGATTTTAGAATTCTTTATATGTACGGACTCGTGAGATGATGAAGAACAATTTGGTATAAATTTGTCAAGTTCCGTGACGCGGGCCCGTGGGTCGGGTTTTGGCTAATTTCGGGGTTTTTGCTAAAATTGGTATTTTTCAATTGGAATTCATTCCCATAGCATAATTTAATGAGAAAGATCTGATCTTTATAGATTTGGAGCACTCGGAAGTTGATTCGAGAGGCAAGCGGGTTGTAGAGTAGCTTTTCGGGCTAGTTTGAGGTAAATAATGTCTTTAAATCCTTTCTTGAGGGTATGAAACCCCAGACTTTACATCCTTTCACAAATTTGGAGTGACGCACACACTGGATGACGAGTGTGGGCGTGCACGAATTGGAAATTTGAAAAAAAGGGTACCTTTTTAGGCAACTATTGAGTTGCGAAACTGCTTTTAAAGCATATGATTTATAGTATTACTTTGTTTTGATATACTTGGGTTGTAAGCCATCTTTGGGGCCTAGTGCCGATCTGTTTAACCCCTTGGGGGCTATTTTTACGGATATTCTCACTACTTTGAAACTATGATTTTACACTCAGTCTTTCTTGTGAAATTGTTGACACTCCTATTTGATGATTATTATTTCTTGAAATGAAATACTATTTTGGGTTGAGAACCTCGTTTTATTCATGGCCCGAGTGGCATGCTGAGAGTGTCTGACTGAGTGTGGCCAAGATCCAATGTTGTGAGGATATTATGATATGAGAGAGGCCAAGTGCCGAGAGTGATTTATGCCATGATGTGACTTGTATATAGCGCTTGGGCTGTAGGAGCCCCTCCGGAGTCTGTACACACCCTAGTGAGCGCAGGTACCTACTGAGTGCGAGTGTCGAGTGATGAGTGATTGGGAGGCATGAATGACCGTGAGGTTGCCCGCGAGGCTGATATTGAGTGATGGTGAGGTGCTGAGGGAAATTTGTTACGAGTGATGATTATGGCCCGAGGGGTAGTTTTCTGATGATATTTTACTGAGTTTGACTATGATTCACTTCATTTTTCAAACTTATTTTACTGAGAGTCTTACTGAGAAATATTGGAAAATATACTTGTTTCAAAGAATTTCATGGAAATTGGTTTTCGAACTTATGTATACTGTATTGAGACTTGATGTTTTACTATTTTGTGGACTGGTGTATCTGTGCTGTGTGTTTCTTATTATCAGACTGTGATTTATTTTCATTACTACTGAGTTGGCGTACTCATCATTACTCCCTGCACCCCTGTGTGCATATCCAGGTACTGTTTCAGAGCAGTAGTCATCCGAGTTCGTTGTCATTAGCTTTGGGATTTCGAGGTAGTTGTCCAGCGTCCGCAACTCCTCTATTTCCCTTCCTTATTAGTATTAGTATTTTATTCCTAGACATTGCTTTTGACATTAACAGAGTTAGTTTAGTTCTTAGATGCTCGTGATCGGTTGACTCCAGTCTTGGGGGATTTTTTTAGACTATTAGTTTTTATTATGCTTGCTTAAGACCTAGAGAAATTTTACGCTCATTTTGCTGTTTGTTATTGATTTGTGAAATATTATAATAGAACGAATGGGTAGTGATGTGATGGTTGGCTAGCCTAGTTCCATGATAGGCGCCATCACGATCTGTTAGGATTTGGGTCGTGACAAATAGTAATAGTAGTAGTAGTAGTAGTAGTAGTAGTAGTAGTAGTAGTAGTAGTAGTAGTAGTAGTAGTAGTAGTAATAATAATAATAATAATAATAATAATAATAATAATAATAATAATAATAATAGTAGTAGTAATAATAATAATAATAATAATAATAATAATAATAATAATAATAATAATAATAATTTATCTATCTATATATCTATATCTATCTATATTATTATAAAAGCGTTAATATAATATCGTCTTACAAATAACCTTAAAGTTAAGCATAAAACTCATAATGAAATGACATAACCAGAATTTTAGATATTAGCCTTATAATCCTATTAGTTTTAGAACATAATACTACACATTAGGAATCCTACATTATCACGATCCCAATTTCCCTCGTAGGATGTCGTGATGACACCTAGTCTTAGGGACTAGGTAAGCCTAACACTTACTGAATAAATGGCAAACTCAACAAAAAACTATTAAACATGAACAAAAAATTTCTATACAACGCTTACAATCCTAAAATAGGTAATACAAGTCATAAACTCTATTGAGTTAATTAGTGATTTTCTAATTACAACTATTCCAAAATAGAAATAACTATACAAAATAATGTATCAGAAGGTGATCCGAGGCCTGCGAACGCGATGTCAAGTACACCTTGAGTTTCCACAACATTGTCCGATCAACTAGCTAATGATCCACATACTCCGGAGTACCTGGATCTGCAAAAAAATGTTCAGAAAGCGTAGCATGAGTACACTACAACAGTATCCAGCAAGTATCAATACTAACCTCGGTGAAGTAGTAACGAGGGACAATCAAGACACCTACTAGACGTGACAACCTGTACAAGTATAAATACAAAACTAACAAGGACCATGATCAATAATAAGTTAAGCATGGTAAACGAAAATAATAGTGGCAACATAAACTAGAAGCAATGATTATCAACAAGGAACAAACTAGTAATAGCACCACAGGGTAAACTGAATAAAGTTCAAGTCCGGTGAAACCAAGTAAGGAAAAAAGTAGCAACTCAATAAAAATATATGTTTTCACACAAGATCTTTCAAGAGTTTTCCAAGATACCACACCTCCTAATTTCAACTCAGGGGTCCCAATTCGCGAACCCTAATAACTTGGCATCTTGTGCACCCACATTACAATTCACAAGCGCACAGACAACTCTCATGTTGCATGGACAACTTACGTGCCAATGTCATTAATACCTAATATATGCATAGACAACTCACATGCTAAGGAAGAGACAATATCTCATATTCGCAAGATAAACTTACACGCCAACCATAATAACAAATCATAACCGCACGGACAACTCACGTGCTTATAGTACAACACTCACACAGAAGGCAAGTAAACGAGAATACATGTAAATGGCCAATAAACGTCAAGATTCATCTTCTTAATCGATATGCATGATTACTTACGTTTATGCTTGTCCAAGTTTTCTACCACAACTCAAGTCAACAAGTAAGAGTAGAGATAACGGCGGTGAAGAAACACAACGAAACGTAAAATTCATAACTCACACAAGGTAGACACACCACTACACAAGTATCACCAATAATAATGCCCTCGGGCCATCACAAATCATCCTCTACATAACCCACCTTGTTGCACCACGCGCACAATAATAAAGTAAATGCCTTCCTTGTCTCGTCGCACGCTCATACTAATATTCCCACCTTGTCTCTCCACATGCGCAAGTCCACATATTTAGTCTGCCTTATCACGTCGCATGTGCAAATAACAATAACAACAATAGCACGGATAAATCACGTGCGAACACCTCGACAATCCTCTCAACAATAACATGTGTGCCAAAATATAACAATGCATTAAAATGACTTTCATAACATGTGCCCATATGCCACAACATTTGCTCAAAACAGTTTCAATACCACAACCACACATAGCTCTTGGCTCAACAACACTGAGTACAACAACAATAACACGATAATACAGCAAGTAGATCAACACAAGAACTTCAGAACACCAAGAAACGGAAGAACGATCCCACAAAGAAAGACACAACAGGGAATAATGGTCTCAGCAGGAAAGCTCAACAAGGGAGAGATAATGTATAACAATGATAACAATTCGATGATAAGAGAGATAATATAAATCAGTGACCTCAAATAAGAATACTTCAATAATGAAAGGGATAACAAACTTCAATTAAGGCTAAGAAATTACGAAAGAGATACTAATAACATCAATTAGGGTTAAGCAAATACGAAATAGATAATAATGACTTCAATTAAGGTTAAGTAATTACAGAAGAGATAATAGTAACTTAAATTAAGGTTAAGCAATTACGGAAAAGATAGCATGACAGTAAAAGAGGCAACAACTTCAGTTAAGGCACATAAGAGTTTAATTAGCAATAAGGGTAGAACATGAATCAATTAATTCTAAATAAGACAAGTAAGGGTGATATTAGTAAATGAAGGATTTAACATGACAAATCAACTTCATGCCTAATGAACATAAGAACCGAAGAGCCCTAAACGGTCAAATTTCCACAATTAAGACCGAGTACGTACTCGTCAGCATGCGTACACAGCATTCACATGACACAATTAGTTCTCAAAAATACTTACCTCAAAAAGCCCTCAATTAATTCTCAAAAATAGCTTTTCCTTTACAATTCACCTCCGCTCGACACAAATCTAACCAAAATCGACTTAATAACATCAAGTAATGCAAAAGAAATCAACTCCAATAATTAAAGCTACGATCTTTACACAATTGCTCAAAAGTCAACAAAAGTCAACCCTGGACCTTTCCGGTCAAAATTCGAGTCTAATGGTAGATTCCGTATACCCATGACCCCACGAGTTCATATAGGTGATTAGTTTCAAAATCCTAATCCAAATCAACTCTAAAAACCCAAATTCTTATTTTTCAAAACTTGACAAAGTTTGACAAATTTTCACTTTGATTCACATGATTTTGATGTTTAAATCAAACATATAATGATGGAATATGATTAGAATTAGATTAGAATCACTTACCCAAAGGTTGTAGATGAAATCCCTTTTCGAAAGTGCCTCCTACCAAGTCTAGGGTTTCAAACTATGAAAATGAGACTACAATCCCGTCCTTCAGCTCTTATGTCCAGTTGCAGGTGTCGCAATTGTGACACGAGGTTTCGCAAATGCGAGAAATCCATCGTAAAAGTGAAGATCCCACATCCCTACTAGAGTATAACGACCCGTCTGGTCGTTTTGAGTGTTATATCCCTGTTCCCCCATTTACTACTTCTTTTATGTTCAATTGTCGTTATGTGACTTGCTGGGGTAGTTGGCTTTGTTCCGGGGATATTTCGGAATGAGTTAAGACACGTACTCTTAAGGTTGGGAACTTAAGTTGAAAAGGTTGACCGGTTGTTGACTTACGTGTAAATGGCTCCAGATTGGAGTTTTGATAGCTTCGATAGCTCTATAAGGTGATTTTGGACTTAGGAGTGTGTGCAAATAGTGATTTGGAGGTCCGTAGTTTGGTTTTGTCTTGAAACGGTGAAAGCTGAAAAATTAGAAGTTTTGGAGATTGAGAAGTTTGACAGAGAATTGACTTTGTGGTTTTGGTGCTCGAATTTTAGTTCTAGAAGTTGGAATAGGTCTGTTGTGTCATTTATTACTTGTGTGCTAAATTTGAGGTCAATCGGACTTGATTTAATAAGTTTCGGCATCAAATGTAGAAGTCAGAAGTTCATAAGTTCATTAGGCTTGAATTGGGGCGTTATTCGTATTTTTGATGTTGTTTGATGTAATTTGAGGCCTCGACTAAGTTCGTATGATGTTTTAGAACTTGTTGGTATGTTTGGTTATGGTCCCGGGGGGCTCGGGTGGATTTAGGATGGTTAAGAGAGGGAAATAGGACTTTGAAGATTGCTGAAGTTTTCTGGTGTACATGTCTGGTTTTCTTATACGCGATCGTGTGGGAAGGTTCGCCGATCGAGTAGGATTATTTTGGGTAGATGAGGTTTTGTTCTATGCGATCGCGAGTTTTGGTCTGCGAGAGCGTAAGCTGGAGGAAACAATGAATCACGAACGCGTGGGCTAAGGCGCGTTCGTCAAGAGAAAGTGAGGCAATTGGGTTCTGCGTGGTTGTTATTTGTGATCGCGTAGGTCTGTGATGGTTAGCCATCGCGTTCGTGTGGTGCTTTACCGATCGTGTAAGGTTAATTTTTGGACAGCTTGGTTTGTGCTTCGCAATGGCGAAGCATTTTCCGCTATCGCGATTAAGGGATATCTGGGCAGAATTTATGTTTAAAAAATGAGGGTTTGAGTCTATTTCACTATTTGATTTTGGGAGCTCGGATTGAGGCGGCTCTTGGATAGATTTTCAAGGGAGTGATTGAGGTAAGTGATTCTTGGTTTTGGTTAAATTACATGAATATATCTTTGATTTCATGATTTAATTAGTGATTTGAGTTGATAAATTTGGGAAAATGGAGAAAACTTCTTAGGCCGAATTATGGGGATTTAAGCAAGATTTTGGTGTCGGATTTGAGTAATTTTGGTATGGTTGGACTCGTGGTTGAATGGGTGTTTGGATTTTGTACCTTTCATCGGATTCTGAGACGTGGTCCCAGGTTGACTTTTGAGTTGACTTTTGGACTTTTGATTTCGAACTTAGCATTTTCATATGGAATTGATTCCTAAGCTTGGGTTGATTGTATGGAAGTGTTTATAGCTAAATTCAAGGCATTCGATTCACGAGGCAAGGGCTTGTTGGCGTAGAGATTTGCCCGGTTTGAGGTAAGTAACACTTCTAAACATGGTTCTGAGGGTGTGAATCCCTAAAATTTTGTGCTATGTGATTGGTGTTGAGATGACGCGCATGCTAGGTGACGGGCGTGCACCGTTGTAATCATGATTCAGTGAATTCTATGTAACTGTGTATCTATCTTATCTGAATATTATTACTGTACCTTATGTGTTAGAGCACTTAAGTTGTGATTTATGTTAGAAATCATGTTTAGGCTATGTGGGATTGGGACCCACAATGGTCGTTGTTTGATGTTGAGTTATTTGTTTAATTGCAGTCATGTATTCACTCGCATTCATCATTGTATATCATATCTCAGTCTCTATTATCATATATTATCACATCATGTATCATTGACTTGGACTGCTTAGCGTGAGTGTTGTGAGATCGAGAGATTGGAGAGATTAATGACTGAGTGAAGTCGGGGGCCTGTTTGGTGAGTGATATTTAAGGGAGCAGGTTGCACGCTACAACACGCTTTATGAATTCAAGCCATGATTAGATAATTGTAGCGCTTGCGATGGATCTGCCCCTCCGGAGTCTACACACCCACAATGAGCACAATTCCTATTGAGTCACGATGGGATCAGGTTGTGCACCGCAGTAGGATTTATTAGCATTTGTGTTGGATATGCCATGTGCATTGTTGAGTGATTGAGTGTGATGAGTGAGAATTGAGACAGTCAGGTTGAGTACTCTGAGAGTGAGTACGCGAGGCTTCCATTGTATTTCATCACATACGATGTGCATCTTGGCATGTAGATATAGAGATGTCATATTCCTCATATCATTCAGACTTGACATATTTTAGCTGTTTGGGTTTAACTGTCAAACTTGGAAGCATGTTTACATTCCTGTACTGGTACTTGCATATTATGAGTTTCTTTGAGATATTATTGTCAAACGTGTTGTAAATTTCCGTATTGTTTAATCCTGTACTTGGACCGTGTTGTTCGGACTCGTCACTGCTTTCAGTACAAAGGTTAGACTTGTTACTTATTGATTTGGTTGTACTCACGGTACACACTGCACTTCGTATGCATATCCAGGTATTTCCGGGCACGGTGGTTGTTGATCTTGGAGTTTTGGCTGATTGGAGATTATCAAGGTGCTGCCTTGGCATCCGCAAACCTTGTCTCTCCTCCCCTATCTCTCAGTTTTACTTATTCTATTCTATTTTCTTAGATAGTGTATCAGACTATGTTATTGTATAGATGCGCATGCACTCGATGACACCCGGGTTTTAGGGAAATTCTGTAAAGCTGTGACATTTTCATCTAGTTTTACGAGAGTTTTACTTACTTAATCTTATTTCCATATATTTTAAATTTCAAGATGTTAGTATGTGTGAGTTGTCGACTTGCCTAATATCATGATACGCGCCATCACGTCACTTGAGATTTTGGGTCGTGAAAAGTTGGTATTAGAGTCTAAGTTACATAAGTCTCACGAGTCATGAGCAGATTTAGTAGAGTCTTGTGGATCGGTACAGAGACATCTGTACTTATCTTCGAGAGGCTGTCGAACCCTTAGGAAAACTTCACATTCTTGTATTCTTGTCATGAGAATTTGTTGATTCTGGGAACCAAACTTCTATTATTCTATTCTCTCACAGATAGTGAGGACACGTGCTACCAGATAAGGCAGACGACCACCAGTGCCACCAGCTAGGGCCACAAGAGGCCGCCGCTGAGGTGAATCTCATACAACAGCTAGAGCAACACTGATATACCCACCAATTGCTCCAGCTCAAGAGCAGGTTCCAAACGTGTTTGAGCATGTGGGACCAGCTCAGGCACCAGTCGTGCCTATTGTGATTTTAGGCCTTCAGGGATTTTGACTGTTTTCACTAGCCTTGCTCAGGTGGTTAATGTTCAAGAAGCTCCATCCACTTCTCAAGTCGGGGGAGGTACTCAGACTCACGTCACCCGTACTTTAGATCAGGTAGTGCAGGGACTTCAGACACCGGAGATACTACCAGCCCAGCCGAATATAGTCCATCATTTAGTGGGGCTGAGCCAGAGGATGCTCAAGACTTCTTGGATAGGTTCCAGTGGATTCTTCGCACGACGAGTATTCTGGAGACTAGTGGAGTCTCCTCTACTTTCCAGCTATCAAGGGCATCCTTCATATTGTGGGAGGCCTATGAGAGAAGCAATCTAGTGAGTGTTGCACCACTTTCATAGCATAAGTTCTTTGTTCTCTTCTTGGAGAAATTTTTGCCACAGACTCGTAGGGAGGAGTTGCGCAGGCAGTTGGAGCAGCTATGCCAGGAGAGAATGTCTGTGACCCAGTATGAGATGAGATTTTTAGAGTTGGGTCATCATGCAATTTGGTTGGTTCCCACTGAGAGGGAGAGGATTAGAAGGTTCATAGATGGCCGCACCTATTAGTTGCATTTTGTTATGACTCGGGAGAGTGTATCAGGTATTAGGTTCGACGAGGTGGATGATATTTCTTGGCGGCTAGAGTTGGTATGTAGTAAGGAGCGTGAGGAGACGGAGGCCAAGAGGCCTCATGGTTTGGGTGGTTTCAGCGGTGTTCCCTCTGAGGGTCAGTTCAACCACAGTAGAGGCGTCCTTATAGGCCCGCTCAAATGGCTCGTCTAGTTCATCATGGCGCATCAGCTAGCCATGATTCATACAGTGCTTGACCGGGTCAGTCATCTCTCAGTGCATTCCCAACTCATATTTCATCTCGTGCACCTTCAGTTGAGGGTTCATCCGCACCAGGTTGCTTTGGTAGTTATTCTGGTTCTCGGGGTCCGCTTAAGTACTTGCCGCCATTTTTCGAGAGGGGCTGTTTTGAGTGTGGAGAGTTGGGTCATGTGAATAGGCATTGTTCCCGACTTTCAGGAGGTCCAGTTCTGCAGAAGACTTAGGCTACGACTTCCACACCAATTACTTCACCACCCGCTCAGCCAGCTCGTGGTGGGGCTCAAGCAGCCAGAGGCCACCATAGAGGGGGAGGCCGATCAGGTGGCAGTCAGGATCGATTCTATGCTATTCCTGCTAGGCCAAAGGCCATTGCTTCAGACATAGTGATCATATGTATTGCTTTATCTGTCATAGGGTTGCTTCTATATTATTTGACCCTGGTTCCACTTATTCGTATGTATCATCATATTTTGCTCGTTATCTCGAGATGCCCCATGAGTCCTTAGTTTCATCTATTCATGTATCTACGTTAGTGGGCGATACCATTGTTGTGGATTGTGTATACCAGTCATGTGTAGTGACTATTGGGGGACTGGAGACTAGAGTTGATCTCTAATTACTTAGTATGGTCGATTTTGACGTGATAATGGGTATGAATTGGTTGTCTCCATATTATGCTATACTGGATTTTCATGCTAAGGTCGTGATGTTGGTGATGCCTGGGTTGACAAGGATTGCATGGAGAGGTTCTCTTGATTATGTTCCCAGTAGGGTGATTTCATATTTGAAGGCACAACGGATGGTTGGTAAGGGATGTCTGTCATATTTGGCCTTTGTGAGGGATGTTGGTGTTGATACCCTTACTACTGATTCTATTCTGGTGGTGTGAGACTTTTCAAATGTGTTTCCTGCAGACGTGACGAGAATACCACCCGAATTTGGTATTGACTTGGTGTCGGTCACTCGGCCATTTTCACATATGTTAAGAAATTTCACATATGTTGATGGATATCTTGACATGGAAGCTCAAAATCTGCAAAAAGGAAAACGGAAAAGAGATACAGTTTCAGTTCGTGAATACTACTATTACAAACTTCAGATGAGGAACGACGATGAAGATGAAATTTTGCAAACAGGAAGATTACTCCAGCAGTATTCAGTTCATGAATATATAAAATTGGAGACCCAACGATTAGACTTTGTTTCATTCAATCAAGATTTATTCAGAATGGGTATACTGCAAGCATTTCTTGATATTCTAAGACTGGGCGAACGAGATGCTTTTAGTGTTGGAAAATAAACTTTCTGCCAAATTCTTTTATAGGAGGTCCTAGAGATATGCATCAACGTTATATGGATTCTATTGCGTTAGTGCAACGTTTTGGGAAACCTGATTTGTTTATAACAATGACTTGTAACCCATCTTGGACGAAAATAAAAGAACATCTATGGTCAACTGACGAGTGAGCACAAGTTGTTGACAACATAGGCGTACGATGATATAATTAGAGCAGAATTACCAGATGATAAAATAGAACCAGATTTGCGTGAGCTTGTTATTAAACATATGATGCACGGTCCTTGCGGTAATTTAGATCCAACAAATACTTGTATGAAAAAAAAGGGTTACTGCAAGTTCAAATATCCACAAGATTTTGCCGATCAGACAATAAAAGGAAACAATTCTTATCCAATCTACAGAAGACGAAAAACATGAGAAGTTGTGAAAGTAAGAGAACAATATTTAGATAACTCCTGGGTTGTTTCGTACAATCCATATTTACTCGGAAAATTCAATTTTCAAATAAATATTGAAGTTTGCTCTGACATCAAAGTCGTGAAATATCTCTACAAATACATTTGTAAAGGACATGATAAAATTGCGTTCTCTGTACAAAATAACAAAACGAACATAGAGATAGATGAGGTAAAAGAATACAGATCTGCTAGATGAGTATCACCTCCGGAAGCTGTTTGGCGTCTCTTTGGTTTTCCAATAAGTGAAATGTCTCCCATTGTTTATCGTCTTAAGCTACATCTTGAAGGTCAACAATTTGTTTCCTTTAAGAGAAATGCAGATATACATACAATTGTAAATAATCCAATGATCCAAAAAACAATGTTAACAGAATTCATATTTATGAACTAAACTAACGAAGACGCTAAAGAGCTCAATTTATTGTATAACAAATTTCCTGAATACTTTGTGTGGTCTTCCAGTGACAAATTTTGGGCACGTAGACAAAAATGTTGTGTTGTTGGTCGTATTGTGACATGTAATCCAACGGAAGGAGAACGATATTATCTTAGATTACTATTAATGCATGTGCGAGGACCAACATCATATAAGGATCTTTTGACGGTGAACAGAGAGCTTTGTAGTCAGAGAGTCCGTAGAGAAAAGAGGATTGTTACACTGTGATAATAATTTGATAGAGTGTATGTCTGAAGCCACAAGTTACCAAATGCCATATAGTTTAAGGCATTTATTTGCTACATTATTGGTGTAGTGTGGTCCTGCCAACCCCAGAAAATTATGGGAGCAATTTGAGGAATCAATGATCGAAGACTACAAAGTGTTACAAATTACTGAAAGAAGAGAAATTCGATATCAAGCTTTGAATCATATCAACGATATTTACATTCTATGGGTCATGATATAAATGAGTATGAACTCATTGCAGAAACTATTAGGCCTTCAGTGGAAGCAAAAGAGGCAAAAAAGATTCGTTTTGAAAGATCTATTATTGTTACTGAGGACGACATATTGCTACATAAGAAATTAAACAAAAATCAACTCATTGCATATAATCTGATTACTGAAAGGATATTTTCGAACAAAGCAGGTGCCTTTTTTGTGGATGGTCCAGGAGGAACAGAAAAACCCTTTTTATATCGTGCTTTATTAGTAACTGTACGATCTATGGGATATATAGCTTTAGCAACAACTACTTCTGGTGTTGCTGCTTCGATTCTCCCAGGTGGATGTACTGCATATTCGCGTTTCAAAATTTCCATTGACATCGATGAAAATAGCAGTTGAAACATTAGCAAAGAAAGCTCACTTGCTGGTTTAATCCGAGATGCAAAACTGATTGTATGAGATGAAGTATCTATGGATAAAAAAAGAATGTTAGAAGTTTTTGATCTACTGTTAAAAGATTTGATAAATACAAACACATTATTTGGCGGAAAAGTTATAGTTTTAGGAGGTGATTTCAGACAAACTCTTCCGTTGTACGATACGTGAAAAAAGAAGATTTCATTGGCGAAAGTTTGTTATACTCTAGCATCTGGAATGAACTTGAAAAATTAAAGTTATCTGAGAATATGCGAGCCAAAAGGGATCCTTCTTTCTGTGTTTATTTGCTAAGAATTGGAAATGGACAAGAACGAGTAAATTCAGCAAACAAGATTGAAATTCCAAATTCTTTGGTTATTCCTTATACTACCGAAATAGAATCTCTTGATAAATTATTCACATCGATATATTCAAATTTGGATTCGTTATACTCTAATTCATCTTATACAGATTCACGTGTGATCTTGACAACAAAAAATGATTTCGTTGATGAAATTAATAACATGCTTATTGATAGATTCACAGGAAAATCAAAAATATTTATTGGTATGAGGCTATTGAATTTAACAACCAAACACAGCTAGAAGATCTACTACACACTTTAAATCCTCCTGATTTCCCCCCTTATAAATTATTTTGAAAGAGAATTGTCCAATTATATTATTACGAAATCTAAATCCGTGTGAAGGTTTATGTAATGGCACCCGATTGACCTGTTGTGATTTTAAAAATCATGTTATTAGTGCTAAGATCACAGTAGGTGATTTCAAGAATATGCATGTGTTTATCCCAAAAATATCATTATTATCATCACATGATGAAAAAATACCCGTTCAATTCAAAAGAACGCAATTTCCTATTAGATTGTGCTTCACTATGACTATAATTAAATCACAAGGTCAAACTTTAGAATTTGTTGGAATTTATTTGCGAGAACCAGTATTTTCGCATGGTCAGCTTTACGTTGCTTTATCAAGAGCAAAGAGCTCAAATTGTCTGAAATTGTTGATCCGACCATCTACTCCTACTAGCCATGACGATCATTCTACATCTAATATTGTTTATGACGAAATCATTAAGAAAGTAATTGCTTGATGTTCTCCACATACGCTTCTTCTATAGGTCTTTTGCTCTTTCCCTCTCTTGTTATCTATGTACACACTTTTCTAACTTTTTTACATTCTCAATTTTGTCTCTTCAAAATTTTCATGCTTTTGTCCTATTTTTCATTTATTTGAACTCCATCACATACTTCAACTTCAGACAGACATGAGGTGAAAGATAAAATATTTTTTGAATTTTATTAGACAAACATTACATTATACAATCACATTTCCTACATGAAGTTAGTTGTTTCATGAAAACTGAGAAATCATGTTGTTATATAAAAATTGTTGTTCAAGACCCAGCTAAAACTCTCCTAGTTTGAGCATCAGCTTCGTCGTGTAATACAAAGCCACCTTCGCTATCCAAATACTCTGAGACTTTATGGTTTACCTTTATGGCCAGATAAATTATGGTTCTTTCTATAGCCTCTTCTGCATTGCTTGTGTTCAATTTTTGGTCTTAAGAAGAACTTTCAGGAGACTAATGATCATACTTACTAAAACAGAAATGTGTGAATTAAATCCTGAAATATACTACCAAGAGTGAACTCTAGAAAGAACTGCAGAAATGCAAATATTTTACTAAACGACGTATCGTAACAATTACTTGTTGAATTACAAAATTGCTTGTACATTTGTTATTAAACTGTAAACTTTCCTTCTTCAAAATCCTTTCTTCAAAATCTCTACTTAGAAAATTATGGTAGTTTGTAGATGAGCGATGGGGAGTTTTTCTTTTAATCTTCAGTTTTGGTCCCCCTTCTACATAGCCTTGAGTGTCAATATTTTTATATATCTCCAACACTAAACTATATTCATGTCTTTCAGCATCCCAACTACTTCTGAGCTGACCAACTGAACATAAATTTTCTTATTTTTGCTTTTATTTTATGTCTTGCAACAGTATATTGCATCGTTAGCACAAGCCTTCACATGTTGTCATGACAAACATGCAATACACAGAGATATCAAACCCCATAATCTTTTGGTTGGTGTACAGGTATATATCTAGCATTTGTAAACAATTTATAATATACATTGCAGCTTAAATGATGGAACTGGAATTAATTATTTTTAATATTTATGCTTTCATGGTGAAGTCAAAATTGCAAACTTTGGATTGTCAGTGCATATCTTCAACTGTAAGGGGACTATAGGTGGCACTAAGATATACATTATGCTAGTTGAAGCAAACTAGCTTCTTGTTGTACGAGATATGCTGGAAATTTCATACTGAAGTTCTATATTAGTATGGCTTCATGCAATATTCTTTTTCTTGTTCTTTTTCAACAAAAATCTTTTATTTTCGCATGGCATGTATGAGAATTTAGCTTAGCGGCAAATCTTTAACTGCTTTTACATGTTTTAGTGTCAATCCAATTTTTACTTAAAACTATTGCTAATTGTGTATGGTTCTTGATAGATAGTAATAGAAATAAATGCAAAATTTCATAGTTCTTCAAATTCCTCCTTCTCTGGTAACTCGACACACCACATCATTTGTGCCATAAGTGATGAAAGGAACTCTCAAATCTAAATAGCCTGGCTGTAACTTGCGAAACAAGAACACTACATTATCTCTTCCGCTACATATCTTTCTACTTTTCCTTTCAGTTCTGGATTATTCACTTTGAAATATCCTGTTGGCATCTACATAAAGTTTATCTACCTTTGTTCTATTTTAATGTACTTCTAATCACAATTTGGTTGATAAATGTTAGTTTTCAGTTATTTTGAATAGTTTTTGATAAGTTACTACTTTATAGAAAGAAGAATCGAAAGGAGCTTCTGGTCAATGTGAGTTTACAGAAAAAGAACAAAATTTTATTTTATTTCACATTTGCCCCTAATAATCAATATAGCAATGATTGAAATTTAGGAAAATACCCTGGGGCCTCTGCCCTTACAAATTACACACGTGCTGCCCCATTTGCTTCCCACTTTGATGCGTGCTTAGCAAAAAAATTTCGCCTGCGCTGTTTTCTGGGGAGTCGTCTTCATCTTCCCACTATTTGCTCTATTTTTGTTTGTGACTTCCTCTTCTGTTTTCTTCTCTATCATGTATATTTCTGTTTTATCTCCAATTCTTACTATAAAACAACCTCATGATTTATTCTATCCACAACATATCTATTCTTTTTCATTACTCTCAGTTTCTTGGAGTAATTTTCCGCCTCCTCATTAAAAGGGTAAGTTTATATGCTTGCTTATTTTTATTTTTTTAACATTATCTCAGCTGTGTGTTTTTTATATTGTATAAAAGTTAATCATTTTTGTTACGTGCCATAATTTATTTCTACCTTTTGCTCAATTTTATTATTTACTGATACAACTATGTGATATGGAATTGTTGTATTCGAATATATATAGACATTACAGTAAATAAGAGATGTCAATTTGGGGTCGAAAATCTTTATCACAACACCCATCCACAACTTCATCTGAGGATTAAAAGACAAATATGTCTGTTTATGTCATTTGTTACTGCAAACTTTCCTACCCATAATGATGCTTTCCTGGAATTTTTGGAATTCGAAGATAGTGAAGGAACTTAGAAAAGCGTCAAGATACCTAGAACTAAAGTGAACATGCCCATGTTTATCACATTCTGCTTTTACTGTTTTAGCAGAAGGTAGGAAGTTCATTTTATGTAACAATTTTGATAGATTGTGATCATCTAGTAAGTTTATATATGCAACATTCTATGCTCCTCCGTAAAATTTTGTTCCTTCCACCTATTTTCCAATAAAACTAAATAAGTTCCTGCAAATATTTCCGTATTAGAAAGATTGGTTTTCGAAGATTTCTTGAGTACCGTATGAGTCACACAATGTTATTCATAACTACTTTCCCATATTTAGCTTATGCATTTATTCCTTTTGTGTATTAGAAAAAGAATGATTTATATGCTAAATTCAGCTGAATTGCAACTTCTACTCTTAGTTGTACGAGTCAAGTCTCAGCTAACTCTACCCTTAATTCTACTGAATTGTGACTTATGTACTTCTTTCACGTCAACTGAAAAATTGTGTGATTCTTACATTATAACCATTTTCTTTATTCCCCTTTGTCTTCTACCAATTTGGATAATTTGTATTGAATTTGTGGTAACTGTCACCATCCGCAATAACTCCAAACGTCTTTAAAAAATTAGAAACTGCAGGGACAATTAGTATTGACAAAGTGGAGGAAAGTGAACAATTTGAACATGTATTTAGTTCTCTCACATTAAAAGTTCTGCATCTACACTAAGAACTAACTGTAAAAACGGACATACCATAGCTCTACATGTCTCATTCTATAACTCAGTACTGATTACATGCTCTCTCAATACTTTCTTGCATTAAGTTTAACGGGTTTTAGCTAACCACAACTAACGTATCAAAATTTGTTGCGCTTTGTTAATTTGAGAGCTTAAGTTCCTTTAAAGAAATTTGTTGTAACCTACAAGTTAATCTCCTTTAGTAGAGTATGAAAGAATGAAGAGACTTAACAATTTTTTATTACATATGAAGACCCGAATTATGTTTGAGGCATTCAACATTCTGCCCATAGCCGAAATATGTTTTGCTATACTTATTTTGCAAATCTACATGATCAAATATGTTGATTTAATTATTATATTTACCTATATACAATTTTGTGACAACTGATGATCGTGAGATGTGCTAAGAAAGCATAAATGAAAAGCAATGGAATTTAGCTAGATTCTAATTTTTGGTTTTACTCTTTTCTGTGCTAGGCTATAGACTATACACAAAGGCACAACGGATGCCGACGCGCAATGACAAACATATTTAGTATGTTGGAACATATAATCTTTGTTGCCTATTGATTATGAGACAAAAATCTGGTTCTTCTTCCAAAGTCGGATATAGTTGGTTAAAGCACAATGTGGTTCGATATTTCCATCAATTTTCCATTTATGAGACATTGCATTTTGTTAACTGCATCTACTCCGAGTGAATACTCTTATCTTTAAGTCTCTTATCTACTTTTTTGTATTCTGAAAGATGAGCATGAGCAACTAGACGCATGAAAATTTTATCTGCTCAGTATGATGATGAAGTGCCAGGGTAATTTTCATGTGTAATATACTACACACTTTACTGAGAATCTTTGCCTCATTATGTTTCCCGACAAATTCTACCACTGAAGTAGTTCACTTCTTGCTAAAAGTCGTCAGTTGGATAGTACAGTCAATTAAACTTAAAGTAAGATATAGATTACCACTTTCTCCTCTTCCAATTTGTGCAGCGAAATCCATGCATGTGTTGGTTTTGGTGGAGTAATTTTTTTTGGCTAATTAGAAATGTGGATTTTTAGACAATACGTCGCGAGATGTATGTTTTTAGACTAATTTATATCTTGGTGATCTTTCAATTTTGAAATTCAAGCTAGGCTTGAGGATGTGTTTAAGTTGATCTTTGCTCTTTCAGATCAGTCTGCTCTTATTTATCATCCATTTGATTGCTGAGATTTCTCTAGTGTTTTCTTATTTCTCTGGCATATGACAGGAGGAAACCATACAAATGGACAAATAGATGGAAGAAATTGGCATGTTTTCAGGGTCACTGGAAACCTTGTGGCTGCTTCAGTTGTTAATGGAGTGCCAACCACGTTCGACCTGTTTCTCGACCTTCATATATATATTTTATATGACTTTCCCTAACTGCGAAAAAACTTCCATTTCTCGAATTCGTTTGAGCTCATTTAGTGCTCACAGAGTACTTTTGAATTTTCCGTCAAACTTCAGTGTTGCAACAACTGAGTTGACATAATAGTTTATCATCGTGTTGCTACAATGCTATACATTTTTCTGGGTAACATATCAATAAGAAAGTGTATGATTACAACAATATAATTCTACTCACGTTGGGCCCGGGAGAAGCCCGGGCTATCCCTCCACTATATAAGAAAGTGTATGATTACAACAATATAGTTCTGCTCACGTTGGGTCCGGGAGAAGCCCGGGCTATCCCTCCACTAGTATACTAACAAGTCCCAAATCATGATACGGACACGCTCGAGCCTTCAGAACACCCAAAACCCCGCTAAAACCCAAAATCACACCTCAAAACCCCTAGAATCAAACTTAAGAACTTTAAGTTCTTGAATTCGCTAACAATGCGCCGAACGACCTATACTATCCGGAATGACACCAAATTTTGCAATCAAGTCATAAATGACATAACAGAACTATTCCCGATCTCGGAATTCTGTCTGGACCTCGATAACAAAAAAGCACATCCCAAACCACAATGTGAACTTAAGGAAACTCTTATTTTGATATTGGGCGCTGAAATGCTCCCGGGGTCATCCAAAACCCGTTTCGGACACACGCCCAAGTCCGAAATCATCATACAAAGCTACCGGAGCCGACGAAACTCGATTCCGAGGTCGTTTACTCAAAACGTTGACCGAAGTCAAACTTGGATTTAAAGGCCAACCTTAAGGAACCAAGTGTTCCTATACCATTCCAAACTCTTCCAAACCCCGAACCACCCGTTCTCACAAGTCATAAATCATTAAAAGCAACTACAGGAAGTCTCATTTAGGGGAACGAGGTCCTAAAACGCAAAATGACCGGTCGGGTTGTTACATTCTCCACCTCTTAAACAAACGTTCGTCCGCGAACGGGTATAGAATCATACCTAGAGTGCTGAATAAGTGTGGATATTTGTTCCGCACGTCCTCCTCGGACTCCCAAGTCGCCTCCTCGACTGGTTGGCCCCTCCACTGGACCTTTACGGCAAAAACCCTTTTGGATATCAACTGGCGATCTTGTCTGTCAGTAATAGCAACTGGCTCCTCCTCGTAGCCCAACCTCTCATCCAACTGAATGGTGCTGAAATCAACCACGTGAGAGAAGTCGGCGTGATATCTCTGAAGCATGGATACATGAAAGACCGGATGCACTCCTGATAAACTGGGAGGTAAGGCAAGCTCATATGCAACCTTCCCAACTCACCTCAACACCTCGAAAGGACCTATAAATCTCGGGCTCAGCTTGCCCTTCTTCCCGAACCTCATTATACCTTTCATCGGTGAGACCTTCAACATAACCTTGTCTCCCTCCATAAATGCTACATCAAGCGCCTTCTGATCCGCGTAACTCTTCTATCTGGACTGTGCTGTGCGGAGCCTTTCCTGAATCAACTTCACTTTCTCCAAAGAATCCCTCACCAGGTCGGTTCCATATAACTTAGCCTCACCATGCTCAAACCACCCGATAGGAGAACGACACCGCCGACCATACAAAGCCTCAAATGGAGCCATCTCAATACTGGACTGATAACTATTATTGTAAGAAACTCGGCCAAAGGCAAGAACTGGTCCCACTGACCTCCGAAGTCAATCACACATGCCCTGAGCATGTCCTCCAATATCTGAACTGTCCGCTCCGACTGTCCATCAGTCTGAGGGTTAAATGCTATGCTGAGATCTATCTGGGTGCCCATCTCACTATGAAATGCTCTCCAGAAGTGGAGGTGAACTGAGGACCTCGATCTGATATAATGGACACCGGCACACCATGCAACCAGACTATCTCCCCAATGTAGATCTTGGCTAACCTCTTAGAAGTATAAGTAGTAGCTACTGGAATGAAATGCGCTGATTTGGTCAACATATCCACAATGACCCAAACCGCGTCAACCTTCCGCAAAGTCCGAGGCAACCTAACCACAAAGTCCATAGTGATGCCCTCCCACTTCCACTCAGGAATGGGCATCTACTGAAGTAGGCCTCCTGGCCTCTGGTGCTCATACTTAACCTGCTGGCAAGTAAGACATCTAGCCACATACTCCACAATGTCCCTCTTCATCCGCCTCTACCAGAAATGCTGCTTCAAATCACGATACATCTTCGTAGCACCAGGATGAACAGAATGCCGTGAACTGTGTGCCTCCTCTAGAATCCTCTCCCTCAGGACATCAACATTAGGAATACATAAACGTACCCGAAGTCTCAGAACACCATCCTCGCCAATAGTAACCTCCTTGGCACCACCCTGAATCACTGTCTCCTGAAGCTATGCCAAGCATGGATCATCGAACTGTCGAGCCTTAATCTCCCACAATAACAAAGATTGAGCAACCACATGAGCTACAACTCGACGAGGCTCTGAAAGGTCTAATCTCACCAGGCAATTAGCCAAGTACTGAATGTCCAAGGCTAGAGGTCTCTCCTCTGCTGCAATATAAGGCAAGCTGCCCATACCCTCCACCTTCCTGCTCAAAGCACCTGCTACCACATTTGCCTTGCCCGGATGATAAAGAATGGTGATGTCATAATCCTTCAGCAACTCAAGCCACCTGCGCTGCCTCAAATTAAGGTCCCTATGCTTGAACAAGTGCTGCAAGCTGCGGTGGTCTGTATAAACCTCACAGGACACCCCATACAAGTAATGCCTCCAAATCTTAAGAGCATGAACAATCACCGTCAACTCCAAATCATGCACATGGTAATTCTTCTCATGAACCTTCAGCTGGCGCAAAACATAAGCAATAACTCTCCCCCTGCATCAACACACATCCCAAGCCAACGCGTGAAGCATTGCAATACACGGTATACATCCCATAACCGGAAGGCAATACTAGAACTGGTGCTGAGGTCAATGCTGTCTTGAGCTTTTGAAAGCTCGCCTCACACTCGTCAGACCATCAGAACAGGGATTCTTCTGAGTCAACCTAGTCAGTGGGGCTGCAATGGATGAAAAGCCCTCCACAAATCACCGATAGTAGCATGCTAGACCCAAGAAACTCTTGATCTCTGTAGCTGAAGTAGGACGTGGCCAACTCTAAACTACCTCAATCTTCTTAGGATCAACCTTGATACCCTCTCCGGATACTACATGTCCCAAGAATGCCACAAAATCCAATCAGAACTCACACTTGGAGAACTTAGCATATAGCTTCTGTTCTCGCAAAGTCTGGATCACAACTCTCAAGTACGGCTCGTGCTCTCCCAGGATACGTGAGTAAATCAAAATGTCATCAATGAAGACAATGAAAAAGGAATCAATATACGGCTTGAACACCCTGTTCATCAAGTCCATAAATTCTGCTGGGGTATTAGTAAAGCCAAAGGACATCACCAGGAACTCATAATGGCCATATCTCGTACGAAAAGCAGTCTTGGGAACATCCGAGGCCCGAATATTCAACTGGTGGTACCCTGACCTCAAGTCAATCTTAGAAAACACCCGAGCACCCTACAACTGGTCAAACAAATCATCGATACGCGACAATGGATACTTGTTCTTAATAGTGACCTTGTTCAATTGGTGGTAATCAATACACATACGCCTAGACCCATCCTTCTTCTTCACAAATATAACTGGAGCACCCCACGAAGACACACTCGGCCTGATAAACCCCTTAGCCAACAACTCCTCAGGCTGATCCTTCAACTCCTTCAAATCCTTCGGAGCCATACGGTATGGGGGAATGGAAATAGGCTGAGTGCCTGGAGCTACATCGATACAGAATTCAATATCACGATCCGGAGGCATGCCTAGAAGGTCTGAAGGAAATACATCAGCAAACTCTAGAACCACTGGCACTGAATCTATCATCGGAGACTCGGTGGTGGTGTCCCGCACATAAGCAAGATACGCCAGACAACCCTTTTCGACCATATGTCGAGCCTTCAGGAAAGAAATAACCCGACTGGCTGTACTAACTGAGGAACCTCTCCACTCTAGCCTGGGCAACTCGGGCACGGCTAAAGTAACCGTCTTCGCATGGCAATCCAAGATGGCATGATAGGGAGATAGCCAATCCATGCCAAGGATAATCTCAAAATCAACCATATCAAGCAATAGGAGGTCCTATCTAGGCTCGAACCCACAAAATTTAATCACACAAGACCGATAAATCCGGTCCACCACTACAGAATCGCCCACGGGAGTGGACACATAAATAGGAGTACCCAAGGATTCATGAGAAACATCCAGGAAATAAGCAAATAAGGCTGACATATATGAATAAGTGGATCCTGGATCAAATAGCACTGATGCCTCTCTACCACATACTAAAATAGTACCTGTGATCACGGTGTCTGAGGCCACTGCATCTGATCTGGCCGGAATAATATAGAATCTAGCTGGTGTACCAAAAGACTGACCTCCGCTGGAATGAATAAGAGCTGGCGAAGCTCCCCCTGTTTAGCCTCCACCTCTGGGACGACCTCTACCAGCCTGTCCTCCACCTCTCGGTGGACGGGGTGCCGGTGCTGAGAATGTAGGCTGATAACTCTGCTGAACGGCCTTGCCCTGAATCCTGGGACAAGTCCTCCTCATATGGCATGAATCCCCACACACATAACATCTCACCGGTGGCATGGCCTGCTGCCCTGAAGAAGAACCCTAAATAGCTGGGGGACGGTGAGAACCCTCTGGCATGGCACTGAAGTATGGACTAGAAGACCCCTGATGATCAGAATACTTGCTGGAGGAACCCTTAATGGATGGTGGGCGGTAAGAACTCTCCGGCATGGCGCTGAAGTAGGGCCTCATTAGAACACCACGGGGAGGTGGTGGAGGAGCTGAATATGGAGGCCTTCTAGGTTGTCCCCTACCGAACTGACCTCTACCCTTGGCTGGGGCACCTCTGAAATCCGCAGAAAATCTAGCTCTCTTGTCCTGCTGACCCTACTCTCTGCCCCTCGATCGACAACCCTCAATCCGGCAAGCTATCTTGACCACAAGCTGATAGGGAGTCCCCATCTCCACCTCTCGGGCCATGTTGGACCTAATACCTGAGTGCAACCAAGCTACAAATCTCCGCACTCTCTTAGCATTAGTAGGAAGTATCATAAGGGCATGACGAGACAACTCTGAAAACTTGGCCTCGTAGTCTGTCACTAACATTTGTCCCTGCTCTAGCTGCTCAAACTGATATCGCAGCTCTTCCCTCTCAGAGGGTGGAATATATCTGTCCTAGAACAACTGAGTGAACTGCTCCCAAGTGATGGGAGGGGAACCTGCTGGTCTACCAAGGATATAAGACTGCCACCATCTGTGGGCCCTGCCCTCTAGCTGAAAAGTAGTGAAGTCAACTCCATGGGACTCCAGTATCCTCATGTTGTGCAGTCTGTCCCTGCACCTATCAATGAAGTCCTGGGCATCCTCGTCCCGCTCACCTGCGAAGACAGGAGGGTGCAATCGGGTCCATCTATCCAGTAACTTCTGCGGATCACCGTCCACAGCTGGTTTGAGCTCAGGTGCTGCTGCTACAGGCTGGGCTCCACTCATAGGCAGTGTACCGGGGTCTGATATACCGCTGCTGCATGTCCTGCGGCCTGGGCAGTAGGGGTTTGAACTCCCCCTCCCACCTGGGATATTGCAGGATCCGCTGAAAATAAACCAGCCTGAGTCATAGTGTCCATGAACCGCATCATACGACCCATGACCTCCTGGAAGCCCGATGCAGTCATGAAGTCCATCGGAGCTGGATCTACTGGGGGAACCTCCCCCTAATCCTCAGTAATGGGATCCTCTACCGAATCCGCTGGGGGTGCTAATGGAACAGCTCTAGGACGCCCTCGTCCCCTACCTCGGGCCGGTGCCCTCCCTCGGCCTCTACCGCGGCCTCGGACGGCGGGGGTAGCGATATCTCCCGGGTCAGGAATGTCCGCCACGCGAGTCCTCACCATCGTGAGAGAACAGAAGAATGCGATTTAGTATACCATCGACTACACGATAGAATATGAATAAAGAGAGGTTTCCTAACACCCTATAGCCTCCCAAAGATAAATACAAACGTCTTTGTATCGATCCGCAAGACTCTATTAGGTTTGCCCGTGACTTGTGAGACCTACGTGAACCTAGAGCTCTGATACCATGTTGTCACGACCCGAAATCCTAACTCAGGTCATGATGGTGCCCAACACCGGGGTCAGTCAAGCCAACACTTGTTTTACTAACGAGACTACCTCATTTGATAAAATGTTTCACTACTTGCCAGCTTTAGGTTTAAAATAGTTAAGTGAAAACGGATAGCTTAACCAACTTGAATCAATATAACCAAAAGCATCATGAATAAAGATATACAGTTCCAAAAATATGGTGTCTACTACGTGTGCCAGGAACTAGTGTCACAAGTCTACAGGTGGACTAGTAGAATATACAAAAATAGAATAATTGTTCTACTGTCTGAAGGAAGTAGACAAAAATAACAAAAGACAACTCCAAAGTGCTGCTGAGAAACGCCAAGGGAAGCATCTCACCGTGAAGTCGGGTCTAGAATATGCTCTCAAGATCGAGCTCCGGTTTGATAACCAGATGCACCTACCTCAGAACCTGTACAGTTAAGTACAGAAGCGTAGCATGAGTACATAAACAAATATGTACCCAGTGAGTATCCCATCTAATCTCAAAAAGTAGTAGTGACGAGAGGTAGACGTGATACTTACTAGGGTCATAATTAAATGAAGCTAGGGTCGAACGACTCGAACCATAGATTCCGAGGGTCGAACGACTCTAACAATAGATGCATCTATTACCCCGCTCGCGAATCGAACATGCGATGTGGGTGCTCATATACATACACAGAATTATCAGGAATTCAGGAATTTAACAGAGGTTATACCTGAAAACAAGTACTTAAGCAATGTAATTTTGAACATAACTCCCTATATTCTCATGCCAATTCAGGGATAACAAGCAACTCAAAATACATTTAGGAATACATGTAAGGCACATAAAATCATGCTTGTGAGTTCTAAACTACCCAACATTACATAATAGTAGCTATGCACAGACTCTCCTCACCTCGTGCGTGCGTAGCCCCCGAAAATAAGGACATTTCAATCATTTATAAGCACCTAAGGGGACAATTCCCTCTTACAAGGTTATAAAGGAGACTCACCTCGTGTCGGGCCTACTCTCCGGGTCAAGAATGCGCCCGAAGCTCCGAGCTCGTCACCTAAGGACTCGAAACTAGCCAAATGTTATATAAATACGTCAATTTATACTCAAAGTATGGAATTCTCCTATTTACTTAGTTATTTCATCTTACTTTGAAGAATCCAAAAATATTCCCCCGGGTCCACATGTTCGGATTCCGAAAATTTTCGAAGAAAATACTCACCCATAACCTAAGGATCATTAATATATGATTTTCGTATGATTTCATAGCTAATTAGTGGGGAAATTCTCTAAAATTCATCAATCCCTAGGTCTTTACTCAAACCCTTG
Organism: Nicotiana undulata; assembly: GCA_005239495.1. Taxonomy (NCBI): domain Eukaryota; kingdom Viridiplantae; phylum Streptophyta; class Magnoliopsida; order Solanales; family Solanaceae; genus Nicotiana; species Nicotiana undulata. Next base: position 14,613 of record ML245830.1, on the reverse strand, counting down.
ATTTACATTAATTAGGGTGTTAATATACCTAGGAATTGATGTATTAAACCAACATTAGGGTGGAAATTACTTACCTCTTAGTATCTAGGTCGTTTGGCTCTCTCCCAAGCTCCCAAGGCCGACAATGGTTGAAGAAATGGGGTAAAAATGATTCTTTCCCATATTTTAAAGATCACACTGCCTACAGGGGTTCCGCACCTGCGGCTCATGGACCGCACATGCGGTCTTGCGCCTGCGAGAAGGGTCTCACACCTGCAGAATTAGACAAGGGATCCTAAGCCCGCACCTCCGGCTCCGCTCATGCGGAACTTGGTCTGCATCTGCGAGAAAATGGTAGCCCACCTGAAGCCGCATCTGCGAGGCTTGGACCGCAGGAGCGGTCCCGCCCCTGCGACTGGGCAACTGCACCTGCGGTCACACCAGATCTGGTGCACCAGCAATTATAGCTGCTGGTTTCTTGTCCTTGTTTGGTGCCCGAGCGGCACCTGGTCCCACCCGAGCTCCCGTCCAATATACCAACAAGTCCCAAATCATGATACGGACTCGCTCGAGCCTTCGAAACACCCAAAACCACGCTAAAACTCAAAATCACACCTCAAAACCCCTAGAATCAAACTTAAGAACTTTAAGTTCTTGAATTTGCTAACAATGGGCCGAACCGACCTATACTACCGAGGTCGTTTACTCAAAATGTTGACCGAAGTCAAACTTGGACTTAAAGGCCAACCTTAAGGAACCAAGTGTTCCTATACCATTCCAAACTCTTCCAAATCCCGAACCACCTGTTCTCACAAGTCATAAATCATTAAAAGCAACTACGAGAAGTCTTATTTAGGGGAACGGGGTCCTAAAATGCAAAACGACCGGTCGGGTCGTTACAATAATCAAATTGAGCGTATAAAAAATAATAATAGACATGCTTAAATTTAAGGCAGACTTAACCAAGTTTCAGGAAATGAGTGTCAATCACATAATGCACATGTTAACAAGACAAGTTACAAGACAGGTTTACAGTGATAAAAGAGAATTCAGATTATGCTAAGTGCAGAAACTAGCGTCACTAAAAGAAATCACATCAATTGGAAATAGACCATAACACGCTGAAAACTAATTAGGGGGCAATTATTGGAGAAGTCAAGATATGATGAAACAGGATCAAACAAGATACATTGCAACAATTTGAGAAACAAACTTGTTATTCTCTTAACGAATACACTCATACTTAGTCAGCTAATCCATAGAAAGGGGGTATGAGTGTATGTTCAAATACCATTCCAAACTCTTCCAAATCCCGAACCACCCGTTCTCACAAGTCATAAATAATTAAAAGCAACTACGAGAAGTCTTATTTAGGGGAACGGAGTCCTAAAATGCAAAACGACCGGTCGGGTCGTTACAATAATCAAATTGAGCGTATAAAAAATAATAATAGACATGCTTAAATTTAAGGCAGACTTAACCAAGTTTCAGGAAATGAGTGTCAATCACATAATGCACATGTTAACAAGACAAGTTACAAGACAGGTTTACAGTGATAAAAGAGAATTCAGATTATGCTAAGTGCAGAAACTAGCGTCACTAAAAGAAATCACATCAATTGGAAATAGACCATAACACGCTGAAAACTAATTAGGGGGCAATTATTGGAGAAGTCAAGATTTGATGAAACAGGATCAAACAAGATACATTGCAACAATTTGAGAAACAAACTTGTTATTCTCTTAGCAGAGTCTAGAATTGAAGTAACACATTGAGCAAAATGGCAGGTAAATCAGAATGAAATGGCAAAGACTTGGTAACTCACCAGGTAAAATGAAACAAGAAAGAAAGGAAGCCAACAATATTGTGAATATCACCAAAAGAGCAAGAACGTAGAATTTGTGGCCTTGGCTTTCAGCCGACCAGGAACCAAAGTACATAACACGATTATTCAATAGTAAAGAGCACACAACTTTAGTTTTTTTGTGGTTTACTTAATGATTTTCGAACTGTTTCAAAGAGGAGTGGGGAGGGGTTTATAGAGTGTAGGAATTGAACACATAAACATGGAAATAATTAGTCAAACACTAGAAAGGAAAGTTTTAAAAATTAGTAAGGAAGGAAAAAACTTAAAACCCTAATTTTTAGGTAAAATACACAAATCGACAGAAATAAAAGGCAAAAGAATCACATAATGCATAGAATAAGATGAACATAGACATGAATACTATTCAAAATCAAAGAACTGAACCAGATTTGGTTCGATTTAAAAGAATATGAAACCCTAATTTAGGGTAAGTAAAAAAATCGACAGAGACAAACAAATTTACACATAATAGGGTGAATATAGACGAGATAATACTTAAAATAAAAGGCTTGAACCAATTTTGGTTCGAATCAAAGAAGATCTGTAAACCCTAGCTTTAAGGTTAAATACGAATCAATAAAATATGAACAAATCGGACTCACATGGTGTAGAATAAACGTATGCGGACTCAATATATTTTAGATTCAAGAGATGAAAGTCAATCGAATAGAATCAAAGTAAGAGTACTTGCCATGTTTAGGCAAGTACTAGGTAATATCGTAGAGAATCGCCAGTAATGGAAATATACTGAAATGGTAAGTGAATGGGAAGAAAATCCCATTAGAAGAGGGATTTGGAGAGGAGTTTTTGTGAGGCGGCGGGCTAGGGTTCTTCAGAGGGGAGAGAATAGAGAGGCGGTGGGTTTGGAGGGAATGGGGTTAGGGTTTGGGGATGAGTTAATTAAAGGGGTCGATTGATTTTGGTCTATTGATCTTAGAGATCAACAACCAGGATTTTAACGGACTGGGGCGGGTTAATTAAATGGGCATGGGTAGCTGGTGTTGGGCTTGGGGTAATTGGTCTATGTTTAGGTAGTTAGGTTCGAAATTAGGGACATATTTTAAATACCCAATTTAAATAAATAAATAATTTAAACAAAATAATAAATAAATAACAAAATATCATTTGTGCATGAAAATAATTTAAAAAAAATTATTTAACATTATAAAAATTTAAAAAATTATTTTCTGCATAAATAATGTAATTATACATGCATATGGGTTATTATTGCATAATGTGCAATTTAGCCCTGAAAAATGCAAATGTAATTATAAGAAATGCACTGAAAATATTTAAAACCTCATATTGGTATAAATGATAAGTTTGGACGACTATATCATCATAAAAATAATTTGGAGGGTAATTATTGGATATTTATATAATAAAATGCAGAAATAAATTGATTTGAAGCCTTCAAAAATTATGAAAATTATAAAAATACTTGTGTGTGCTCATAAATCAACATGATGATGTATATACACTATATATATATATATATATATATATATAAGGAAAAAATTGGGTATCAACAACTGCCCATCTTTACCCGGGAAGGATGAAAGAGTTGTCGAGTAAAGAAATGATTACCGATTTTGACCGAATGGGGTGAAAATTATAGGCCGAACCTTGGTTTTTGAGTTTCCTACATATCCATGGTTTATAGGAATCGGTCCATGTGTAGTTCTGGATCCCACGGTGGAACAAACCGATAGAGTTTTTGTAGGAACGAACAAGCTTTTCTGGACAGGACGATATCAGGGTTGTAAATGGATGTATCTAGGAATGGTTATGAATATTTGAACAGTTATCAGATGATAATGGGTAACAGATGGTGATTGGTTAATCTTGAAATAGTTTCAAGATATGAATGTTGAATGGAATCCGGAGCGAAGATTGCTCCTGTTAGGAGAACATTTTACTTCTTGGATCACCTGCAAACTCAAAACACGACGCATGCAAATATATATAGATTATTGCACGAATTTAAACATGATCGAAATTACTTTTGGACCATGAGAGTTGTCTTTGGATGATGAGGATGGTGTCCTCAGACCATGATGTCATGGGCCATGAATTGTGCGGTAAAGGATTTCCGATGCTCTCGAGCTATGAAGATGGTGCCTCTGAACTATGACGCCTTTGAATAATTATGTGTAATATTGAGAGATCCTCAAGCCATGGCATGGTGTCTTTCGGCTTTGAGGATGATGCCTTCGGACTATGACGCATTCAGACAAAATGGCGATATTTCAGCCCATGAGATGCAAAGACATGATGCTTGAAATGAGACAAAACAGAAATTTTGTGTAAGATCGGGGCAGAGCTTAGCCTCGAGGTAGAAAATAGTGCAAAGTTTTTTAATAGCGCATCATTCGTGGTTATGTCAGGAGAGACAATGCTTAGTCTCATGCAGGAATGGAGACAAAGCTTAGTCTCGTACGGGGAGAAGGTAGTGCTTAGCCTTATGCAATTAAAGAGGTAGGGATTAGCCTCATGCAAGGGAAGGCAGATCTTAGCCTTATGAAATTGAGGAGGCAGGGCTTAGCCTCATGCAAGGGAAGGCAGAGTTTAACCTTATGCAATTGAGGAGGCAAGTCTTGGCCTCATGTGAGGGAAGGCAGAGTTTAGCCTTATGTAATTAAGAAGGCATGCCTTAGCCTCATGCAAAGTTTGGAGACAAAGCTTAGTCTCATGCAAGGGGAAGGCAAAGCTTAGCCTTATGCAATTAATGAGGCAGGACTTAGCCTCATGCAAAGTTTGGAGACAGAGCTTAGTCTCATGCAAGGGGAAGGCAGAGCTTAGCCTTATGCAATTAAAGAGGCATGTCTTAGCTTCATGCAAGGGGAAGGCAGATCTTATCCTTATGCAATTGAGGAGGCGGGGCTTAGCCTCAAGCAAGGATGGAGACAATGCTTAGTCTCATGCAATGAACAAATAATAAGTAGTAGCAGAGTATATGTTTGCGCTTTGGCAGCTTTGTCGTTATGAAGATAGTCATTCAGAGGCGTGTACGTATTTATGACTATTCCTTGTCCCTGCATTCAAAGAAAAATCATGAGTTTTACGGGGAAGGCTGGTTCGTGCCTCCGCCTGCTTGCTTTGCTTTGCTCCGCATTGGAATCCTGCTCGAGTTACCGTGGGTAGCATCTGGCTATTTCATAAAATAAAGTTTTCTTTGATAATATGCGTGCATAGTTATTTAAAGCGTAGTAATACACAATATCAAACAAATTAGGTGAACCAATAACTGTGAGACTATTAGAGACATTGAGACTTCCTTGTAATAGAATTTTGAGGGTACTCCTCAAAATTCTGCCCCAGTTATTTAGATGATTTTCTAACTGTTCCGCATACGATGGCGTCGACTGGACTTGTTCCGAAATTTTGAGGGTCCTCCTCAACATTCTGCCCCAGTTTCTGATCATGGGGAAAACGAAATTTTTTATTGAATTGTGACCGAACCCATAGGGCTGCCTACGTATCCCCTCTTAAACGGAAATCAAGTCAAGCATAGTTCAGTTACATCAGATTGCATAAATGTAAACAACTTAAACATAATATCTTTTGACTGCGTCTGAATTGATAGGCTTTGGCCAAATCTCTCCGTCCATTTCTGCGAGTATGAGTGCTCCTCCTATTAGTACTCTGTGAACCATGTAGGGTCCTTGCGAGTTGGGTGAGAATTTTCCTTTGACTTCATCCTGATGTGAAAGATTCATTTCAGCACCAGCTGGCCCGATGCGAATTGTCTAGGTTACCCTTTTGTTGAAAGCTTTGGACATTCTGTTCTGATAAAGTTGACCATGACTCACTGCATTCATTCTTTTCCCATCAATGAGAGATAATTGTTCATAACGACTCCTTACCCACTCTGCATCACTGAGTTCAGCTTCCTGTATGATTCTTAGGGAAGGAATGTCTACCTCGACGAGAATGACGGCTTTAGTGCCGTAGACCAACAAATAAAGAGTTTCCCCAGACTGTTGTACAGTATCCCAATAAGGAAAATGGTAACTTCTCGTGCCATTGCTTGTGATTTTATACCATCTTCCTCAACATCTTTTTGATGTTCTTCTTGGCGGCCTCCACGACTCCATTCATTTGGGGCCGGTACGTTGTGGAATTCTTGTGCTTGATTTTGAAGGTCTCACATATACCTTTCATTATGTCATTGTTGAGATTGGCGGCATTGTCTATGATGATGGATTCTGGAACCCCGAATCGAAAAAGAATACGATCTCGGACAAAAACTGCGACAACTTTCTTAGTTACAACTTTGTAAGATGCAACTTCAACCCATTTTGTGAAGTAGTCTATGGCCACTAGAATGAACATGTGCTCGTTTGAAGCAGGGGGTTCGATTGGACCGATGGCATCCATTCCCCAGGCGGCAAAACTCCAATGTTCACTTGTTGCATTAAGTTCATTTGGAGGCACCCGTATCATATCTGCGTGTATTTGGCACTGATGACATTTCTGGACATACCTGATGAAGTCTGTTTCCATAGTCATCCAAAAATATCCTACCCTATGTATCTTCTTGGCTAAAATGAAACCATTCATATGTGGTCTGCAAATTCCAACATGTATCTCTTCAAGCAGTTTGGAAGCTTCTGTCATGACCTAGAATCCTAATCCGAGTCGTGATGGCGCCCAACGACGGGGTTAGGCAAGCCAACACAAATTACACTAAGTGATACCCTTCCCATCTAATTAAACAAGTCAAAGATTTACCAGTTTATAACAACTAACATGATACTAGCCTTGAGCGAAGGTAAAGTCATAGTAGATACAAAGCCCAAATGAAACATACACATGCATGTACAACCCGATCCCAAAAGATATATATATACACTACGCGTGTGTGCCAGGAACTAGTGTCACGAGTGTCATGGGAAACTACTGAATATACAATGACTACAATATATACAGAGTCTCCGTCTGAATGAAATGGACATAGAAATATAACAAAAAACATCCAGGGTGCTGCTAGGAAGTCGCCGGGAAAGCAGCTCACCGTGAAGAATGACCACGCTATCAATATCTAGCACCGACCTGATAGCCAGACGTGCCAGCCTCCGGACGTGTACAATCAAGTACATAAAAGAAAAGAAAGTGCAACATGAGTACATATTAAATAAATATGTACCCAGTGAGTATCTCGCCTAAACTTGAAGAAGTAGTGACGAGAGGTCGACTCGATACTCACTAAGGTCCAGCAGTGATAACATGTGATAGAATATGATGAAATACAGTAGGCATGTCAGGGAAATAAGCAACAAGTATATATATCAAAAGCAGAAAAAAAATCCAAACAATTTCTGAACTAAACAATAAAGCACTTTCAAGGTAAGACCACCTAACGAAACAATAATAACAAATTCTTAGATCCGCCGTGGCGTACGGCCCGCTCCTATAAGGTACCTTCTACACTCGCCGTGGCATACGGCCCGATATTATATTCATTTCAATTTTTTTTCAACACTGCCATGGCGTATGGCCCGATCCCATATATTTCATAATTTCTCAACACTGCCGTGGCATACGGCCCGATCCATATATTTTCAATTACTTTCAACATTGCCGTGGCGTACGGCCTGCTCCCATGTATTTCACAATTTCTTTTCAACTCTGCCGTGGCGTACGGCCCGATCCCATATATTTTCAATTACTTTCAACACTGCCGTGGCGTACGGCCCGCTCCCATGTATTTCACAATTTCTTTTCAACTCTGCCGTGGCGTACTGCCCGATCCCATATATTTTCAATTACTTTCAACACTGCCGTGGCGTACGTCCCGCTCCTATGTATTTCACAATTTCTTTTCAACTCTGCCTGGCGTACGTCCCGATCCCATATATTTTCAATTACTTTCAACACTGTCGTGGTGTACGGCCCGCTCCCATGTATTTCACAATTTCTTTTCAACTCTGCCGTGACGTACGGCCCGATCCCATATATTTTCACAATTTCTAAAACATAGTTTCATGGTACATATGGCGTCACAATAAATCATATGAAGCATTTCAAGGAAAACATATAAGTCATTACGAGAAAAACATATTTAAGGCATTACAAGAAAAGCGTACAAGGCATTACGAGAAAGCATGTAAGGCAATACGAGAAACATACAAGGCATGGTGTGGGCCTAACTACCCGGACATAACAATAATAGCCGCTACGTACGGACTCTCGTCACTTGGCGCGTACGTAGCCCCCAAACAATTTACACATAGCATATACATCACCTATGGGGACAATTCCCTCTTACAAGGTTAGAAAGGAGACTCACCTCGTGTCGAATCTACCCCTCGGACCACAATTGCGCCCGAAACTCCGAACTCTATACCCGAGGACTCGCAACTAGTCAAAAGGTGTGAAATTAGATCAATGCATGCACAATGTGAGAAATTATCCTAGTTATTCAATAAAATCGCTATTCTTGACGAATTCCCAATTTCCAACCCCGGTCTCTCATGATCGAATTCCGAAAATTCTCGAAGGGATCACTCACCCATAGCCTAAGGATCACTAAGGTGTGATTTCTACTTGAATTCATGGCCTAAAATGGAAAGTTACAAAATCCTCAAGAACCCTAAAATTACTACCTAACTCTATGGTTTTTAGATAATTTAATCGTGAATTTAACTAAGAATTAATGTTTGAAACTAGTAAAACTATGGAATTTACTTACCTCAATAACAGTGGTGGAAGGTCCCTTGAAGAGCTCTCTAAAAACTTGAGGAGGAAGATGAAAATGGAGGAAAACTGCTAAGTCCCGCATTTTATAAAACTGCCCGGGGATTTCTTAACTGCGATCGCGACAAGGGGCATGCGATCGCGAAGGCCAACTAGCCAGACCTCTGCGATCCAGCAGAGGTCCTGCGATTGCGAAGGCCAGACGCGACCCTATGCGATCGCGATAAAAGGCTGCGATCGCGAAGGTGTGGAACCCTGACCTCTGCGATCGCAAAGGGGAAGCTGCGATCGCAGAGAACAATCAACAACCCAGCAAAATCCTTCTCCGCGATCGCAACCTACCTTCTGCGATCGCATAGAAGTAAACCAAATAACAGAAATTCTGGTTTTTCCAACTTAGCTCCTGGGGGTCTAAAACACACTCGAGCCCCTCAGGACCCCGTCCAAAAGCACTGGCAAGTCTGTATTCATGATACATACTCGCTCGAACTTCCGGAACCTGAATAACAACAACAAAACTCAGAATTCAACCCCAAAACCAAATTGAATCAAAACTTAAGAACTTGAAATTCTAGAATTCACTTCAATGCGCCGAACTAGCCTAAACTACTCGGAATGACTTCAAATTTTTCAGACAAGTTATAAATGACATGATGAAACTATTCCCGGTCTTGCAATTTAATTTGGACCTCAGGAACATAAAATCACCTTTCAAGCCAAATTTCAAATTCTTTGAAAACCTCAAAACTTCATTAACTCCAATTTTCCTCGTTTTGATCCGAAACCAGTCAAATTAAGCCCGTTTCTTACCAAATTTCGCAGATAACTTATATAACACATATTGAACATGTTCTGAGCGCCGAAATCATAATACGGGCTCAGCAGCACATGTTTCACATCAAGGTTCATTTTCATAAGCCTTTAATATTTTTATAAAACACTATTCTTTGAAAATTCATTTCTCGGACTTGGGTCCTCGGAATTCGATTCCGGGCATAGACCCAAGTCCCATATTTTCCTACGGTCCTTCCGGGATCGTCGAATCATGGATCTGGGTCAGTTTACCAAAAATATTGACGAAAGTCAACTTTATTCAATTAATTTATAAAAAATTTAACTCTCAATCAAGTTTTCACATAAAGGCTTCCCGGCTACGCGCCCGAGCTGCGCACGCACATCGAGGCGAGATTAATGGAGGCTTTTGGGGCCTCGGAACACAGTCAAAATTAGATGCACATAAGATGACCCCTTTTTGGGTCATCACAATCTCCCCCTCTAAAACAAACATTCGTCCTCGAACGGACGTAGAGTCGTATCTGATGTGCCGAATAGCTGTGGATACCTGCTCCGTATTTCCTCCTCGGACTCCCAAGTCGCCTTACCGACTGGTTGGCCCCTCCACCGGACCTTTACGACAGAAATTCTCTTAGACCTCAACTGGCGGTCCTGCCTATCAATAATAGCAACTGGCTCCTCCTCGAAGCCTAACTTCTCATCTAATTGAATAGTGCTGAAATCAATCACGTGAGAGAAATCGGCATGATATCTCCGGAGCATGGATACATGAAATACCGGATGAACTCTCGATAAGGCGGGAGGTAAAGCGAGCTCATAAGCAACCTCCCCGACTCGCCTCAACACCTCGAAAGGGCCTATAAACCTGGGGCTCAGCTTGCCCCTCTTCCCGAATCTCATAACGCCCTTCATCGGCGAAATCTTCAACATAACCTTATCTCCCTCCATAAATGCTACATCACGCGCCCGCTGATCCGCGTAACTCTTCTGTCTGGACTGAGATGTACGGAGCCTTTCCTGAATAATCTTCACCTTTTCCAAGGCATCTCTCACCAGATTTGTACCATATAGCTGGGCCTCGCCAGGCTCAAACCACCCAATCAGAGAACGACATCGCCGACCATATAAAGCCTCAAATGGAGCCATCTCGATGCTGGACTGATAACTATTATTGTATGCAAACTCTGCCAAAGGCAAGAACTGGTCCCATTGACAGCCAAAATCAATCGCACAAGCCCTGAGCATATCCTCCAAAATTTGAACTGTACGCTCCTACTAACCATCAGTCTGAGGGTGAAATGCTGAGCTGAGATCTATCTGAGTGCCCATCTCAGTGTGCAATGCTCTCCAAAAATGCGAGGTGAACTGAGGACCTCGATCTGATATAATGGACACCGGCAAACCGTGCAACCGGACTATCTCCCGAACATAAATCTGGGCTAGCCTCTCCGTAGTATAAGTAGTAGCCACATGAATGAAATGCGTCGATTTGGTCAACCTATCCACAATGACCCAAACCGCGTCAACCTTCCGCAAAGTCCGTGGCAACCCAACCACAAAGTCCATGGTGATGCCCTCCCATTTCCACTCAGGAATGGGCATCTGCTGAAACAGGCCTCGTTCGTACTTGACCTGCTGACAATTGAAACACCTAGCCACAAACTGCACTATATCTTTCTTCATCCGCCTCCACCAGTAGTGCTGCTTCAAATCACGGTACATCTTTGTCGCACCCGGATGAACATAATACCGAGAACTGTGGGCCTCTTCCAAAATTCTCTTCCTCAAGCCATCAATATTAGGAACACATAAACGGCCCTGGAGCCTCAAGACATCATCCTCGCCTAAAATAACCTCCTTGGCCCTGCCTTGGACCATTGCATCCCGAAGCTCTGCAAGGCATGGGTCATCAAATAGTCGAGCCTTAATCTCCCCCAACAATGAAGACTGAGCAACTACATGAGCCAAAACTCGACGAGGCTCTGAAAGGTCCAATCTCACAAGGCGATTGGCCAAGGACTGAATGTCCAAGGCTAAAGGTCTCTCCTCAGCTGCAATGTAGGCCAAGCTACCCATACTCGCTGCCCTCCGGCTCAAAGCATCTGCTACTACATTCGCCTTGCCCAGGTGATATAAAATAGTGAGATCATAATATTTTAACAACTCAAGCCACCTCCGCTGCCTCAAGTTAAGGTCCCTATGCTTAGGCAAGTACTGTAGGCTGCGGTGGTCAGTATAGACCTCACAAGATACACCATATCTTCAAAGCACGAACAATCGCCGCCAACTCCAAATCGTGCACATGGTAATTCTTTTCATGAACCTTCAACTGTCGCGAAGCATAAGCGATAACCCTGCCATCCTGCATCAGCACACACCCCAACCCGACGCGTGAAGCGTCGCAATACACAGTATACATCTCAGAACCGGAGGGCAATGACAGAACTAGTGCTGAGGTCAAAGCTAACTTGAGCTTCTGAAAGCTCATCTCACACTCGCCGGACCACAGAAACGGGGCATTTTTCTGAGTCAATCTGGTCAGTGGGGCTGCAATAAAGGAGAACCCCTCCATGAATCAGCGATAATAGCCTGCTAGGCCTAAGATACTCCTGATCTCAATAGCTGAAGTAGGACGCGACCAACTCTGATACGCCTCAATCTTCTGAGGATCAACCTTGATACCTTCTCCGATACCATATGCCCCAAAAATGCCACGGAATCTAACCAGAACTCACACTTGGAGAACTTAGCATACAACTTCTGTTCCCGCAAGGTCTAGACCACAACTCTAGAGTGCTGCTCATGGCACACCCAGGCTTCGGGAGTAAATCAAGATGTCATCAATGAAAACGATGATGAACGAATCAATATACGGTCTGAATATCCTATTCATCAAGTCCATGAATGCTGCTGGGGCATTAGTCAAACCAAAGGACATCACCAGGAACTCATAATGGCCATATCTGGTATGAAATGCAGTCTTCGGAACATCTGAAGCCCGAATCCTCAGCTGATGATAACCCGATCTCAAGACAACCTTAGAAAACACACGAGCACCCTGTAACTGATCAAACAAATCAACGATACGCGGCAGAGGATACTTATTCTTTATGGTTACTTTATTTAGCTGGCGATAGTCAATGCACATCCGCATAGACCCATCCTTCTTCTTCACAAATAAGACTGGAGCACCCTACGGTGACACACTCGGCCTGATGAATCCCTTGGCAAACAACTCCTCAAGATGCTCCTTCAACTCCTTTAGCTCCTTAGGATCCATACGATAGGGGGAATGGAAATAGGCTGAGTATCTGAAGCCAAATCAATATAGAAGTCAATATCTCGATATGTAGGCATGCCTGGAAGATCTGAAGGAAACACATCCGGAAACTCTCGAACAACAGGCACTGAATCAAAGGTAGGAGACTCGGCGGTGGTGTCTCGCACATAAGAAAGGTAGGCCAAACAACCCTTCTCGACCATATGCCGAGCCTTTAGGAAGGAAATAACCCGGTTGGAGGCACTAGCTGAAGAACCCTTCCATTCTAGTCTAGGCGACTCAGGCATGGCTAAAGTGACTGTCTTGGCATAGCAATCTAACACAGCATGATAAGGAGATAGCCAATCCATGCCTAGGATAACCCCAAAATCAATCATATCCAGCAATAAAAGATCTTTTCTGGTATCGAAACCGCAGAAAGTGACCATTCAAGACCGGTAGACTCGGTCTACCACCATAGAATCACCCACAGGAGTGGACACATATATAGGAGAACACAAGGACTCACGAGGGATATCCAGAAAATGAGAAAATAGTACGGAGACATATGAATACGTGGATCCTGGATCAAATAGTACCGAAGCCTCCCTACCCTATACTGAGATAATACCTGTGATCACGACGTCTGAGGCCACTACATTTGATCTGGCCAGAATGGCATAAAATCTGGATGAGGCTCCTGAAGAGTGAAACCCCCCAGAGTGAACAGGAACTAACTAACCTCCTCCTGACTGGCCTCCCCCTCTAGGACGACCCCTGCCGACCTGTCCTCTACCTCGAGGCGGCCGGACTGCTGGTGCTGAACTCCTAGTTGGATAACTCTGCTGCACTGCCTTGCCCCGATACTTGGGACAAAACCTCCACGTATGACCCGGCTTCTCACACTCGAAACAACCTCCTGGTGCTACAACCCGCTACCCGAAAGAGGAAGAACCCTGAATAGTTAGAGGGTGGTGTGAACCCTCTAGTAAGGCACTGAAATAGGAACTAGAGGATCTCTGATGACTGGAATAACTACTGGGTGCACCTTGGGTGGCTGGGGGACGATAGGAACGCTCTGGCATAGCGCCGAATCGAGGCCTCGCTGAAATACCCCTGAGAGGTAGTGGAGGTGCTGAATATAAGGGCCTACTCAACTGGACGCCTCCGAACTGACCTTTACCCCTAACTGGAGCACCCCTGAAATCACCTGTGAACCTGGCCCTCTTGTCCTGTTGACCTGGCTGACCCTGCTCCCTGCTCCTCATGCGGTAGCCTTTAATCCATCGGGCTATCTCGACTACAAGCTGGTATGGGGTACCCATCACTACCTCTATGGACATAGAGGCCCTAATACTTGGATGCAAGCCTGCCACAAACCTTCGCACCCTCTCGGCATTGGTAGGCAATATCATAAGGGCATGGCGAGACAACTCGGAAAATCTAGCCTCATAATCAGTCACTGACATCTGCCCCTGCTCTAGTCGCTCAAACTGACCCCGTAGCTCCTCTCTCTCAGAAGGTGGAATGTATCTGTCTAGAAATAACTGAGCGAACTAATCCCAGGTGATAGGAGGAGAATCTGCTGGCCTGCTGAGAATATATGACTGCCACCACCTGCGAGCTCTGCCCTCTAACTGAAATGTTGTGAAATCCACTCCATGGGACTCCAAAATCCTCATGTTGTGCAGTTTGTCCCTGCACCTAGAAATAAAATCCTAGGCATCCTCTCGTCGCTCACCCTCGAAGACTGGAGGGCGGAGTCGGGTCTACCTATCCAACATCTTCTGCTGGTCACCCTCTGCAACTGGCCTTGGCTCTGGGGCTGCTACTACGGGCTAAACCCCTCCCACGGGCGATGCGCCCCGGGGTATGACATGCTGCTGCTGCCTGACCTATGTCCTGAGCGGTAGGAGTCTGGACTCCCCCTCCCGCCTGAGAAGTAGCATGATCGGCTGGAAATAAACCAGTCTGAGACATAGTGTCCATGAATCTCAGCATACGGCCCATGACC
>ML245827.1:0-30671 GCA_005239495.1 Nicotiana undulata | reverse complement strand
ATATATATATATATATATGTCAGACGTTTTGTTTTTAATATTCAACGATGCATCTAAGTAATTTATAAGTCGATGAATCAATTTACAAACAGATATATTTGATGATAAATTATATATACTAATTAGGATCTTCACAAGTCTATCAATCCCTAAAAGAACCCGAGCCTTATCTAGCTTGTCCTTACTTCATGGAAAATAGTAAAGCGTTCACTTTGAAACATGGCTGAAAGAAATCATGGTTTGATTGTCATCGTTAATTCTTGCCTCCTGATCATGAGTTTAGAAGGATGAAAAATGCATTAAAAAAGAATAAAATGGAATATGATTCTCCACCTCCGATACTTTCAGGTGAGGAAATTTGGGAGAGGGTCCAGAACTTCAGTAAAGTTACTGAAGATCCACCTTATAGATTCCCCGGATACGGTGTTACTCATAATTGGACGAAACAGAGTATATTTTGGGAGTTGCCTTATCGGAAGTATAATATTCTCCGTCACAACCTTGATGTCATGCATATTGAGAAGAATTATTTTGACAATTTGTTCAACACAATGATGGATGTTAAAGGTAAGACAAAGGATAACCCGAAGGCTAGAATGGACTTACAAGAATATTGCAGGCGGCATGAATTATAGTTTCAGACAGCAAACAATGGTAAGATATTCAAGCCCAAAGCAAGTTACACATTCATTTTGGAGGAAAGACGGAAAATTTGTTGGGTTACGAAATTGAAGATTTCTGAGGTTTATGCGTCAAATCTTGGAAAAAACGTTGATGTGGAGGTAGGGAAGTTGAGCCATTTGAAAAGCCATGACTGTCATGTTTTCATGAAGACCTTAGTGCCTATTGCATTTTGTGGTTTGACTGAAAGAATCTAGAAACCCATCACAGAGATTAGTTTGTTTTCCAAAGACTTGTGTTTTACCACATTAAGGGAAGAAAACTTACTCCGGATGGATCAGAACATTCGTGTAACTTCTAGTAAGATGGAAAAGATTTTTATGTGATGGAATACCTTCCAATCCACCTTGTACACGAGGCACGACTTGGAGGGCCTGTTCAATGCAGATGGATGCATCCCTTTGAGAGGTAATATTATATAAGTTTGATGTAATTTTTTGTTTTATTTGAATGTTCTTAGCTAACATGACATTATGTAGGACAATTGGTAAATGCAAACAATTTGTTAAGCAGAGGAATAGGATTGAAGGATCTATATGCGAAGCTTATCTTGCAAAGAAAACTGCTCATTTTTGTTCTTATTATTTTGAGAGTAACGTGCCATGTGTTAGGAATAGGCCCAATAGGCACATGGCTGAATGTGTGAATGATCCATTATATCCGCCAATGTCCATATTCAATCAACCAGGCCGATGTTCTAAGGATGTTAGAAAGAGAAGTTTGAGTGATATGGAGTACAAGTCAGCTACCCTTCATGTGTTGCTAAATTGTCCCGAAGTTGTACCATTTCTTAAGTAAGTATTGATTTATTAGTTATCAAAATATAAAATTTACTGTGATTACATCTCAATGCAACTACTAAAAATATTTGACGTGTCACATTCACTTCATGGGTCAATTTGGCCATGATGCTGTATATACGAGATTTGATACGCGGTTCAAACAATTTGTAAGTTTATCCTGATAATGTTCTAACACTATGTAGGTAAATATGTTTGTAAGTTATGCTAACTTATGAATTTTTTTAACACTGTGTAGGTAAATAATCCAAATAATGGTGTAAATCAATTTTTGAAAGATATATCTTGGGGACCTGGGCTTCAGGTCACAATAATGTCTAAGTACGTAGTGAATGGTTATAAGTTCCATACAGAAGATTGCTCTAAAAATAAAAATAGCAACAACAACGGAGTGTGAGTTCAAGGTGGTGATGGAAACCAAGTTGGAGATATTGATTATTATGGTGTGCTCAAAGAAATAATTGAACTAGAATATACAGGTTGGCCATAAAAGAAATTGAGGTTAATCATACGAGGGAGTATGATCGCTATGATCCTTTCATAATTGCACATAATTTTAGGCAAGTGTATTATGCTCCTTATCCATTGCAGCGGAATAAGTCCGATGGTGGGTATAAAAACTAAGCATGTAGGTAGGGTAGAAGTCGAGAATGTGTTAAATGTTGCATATCAAAACGATATCTCCAGTATTCACCAAATAGTGGACTATCAGTTAGAAAATGATTTGGAACATCCTGAACACATATTGGAAGAAGTTGATATAAATGAAGTAAAAATTATAGAAAATGAGGACGAAGAATCAATTGATGAAGCTCAAACAAGTGAGGACGAAGAATTCTCGGACGAGGAACAATACGTCGATGAGATTTAAAAAGTTGGTTTTTTAAATAACTCTCGTTTTATAGATAATTTCTTATATGTTTCAATAATATGTATTATATTACGCAAATGGCGGGCAAGGGTCAAGGTAACAATGACCCTACTGGTTCTCGGGGTCGAGAAAAGGCTAGGAAGGGAATGAGGAGGGTAGAAAATAATACTCCATCTTTTCCACCCTCTTCAGAGATGCCTATGCCTATGTCTTATCCTCCACCTCACGACTATACTGAGCTTCCACAGCATCACGAGCCCTACACCTTCATGCAGACACCATGTCTTTCATCACAGGTCCATAGGACTATACGTCTGGCATACAGTCCAGCTGCCTCACGACCAGGTGGATCGCAACCATATGCATCACATGGATCACATCTATCCATTTCATAGCCACATGGATCGCATCCATCCATGTCACAACCACTCGGGTCATAGCCATCAGTATCACAGCCACTTGGGGTCCATCCAACTATGTCGTAGTCACAGGGATCACAACCATCTTCATCAGCGACTCCATCTATTTCAGGCCTTCGCATGCGAGGTAGTAGATCTGACCCTCCCTAAACCTTCCACACATGACTATGATACACATGCTTCGGACAATGATGATTATGATCAATATGGTAGGATCATCATAGTCCCCGAGAGTGATTTGTTATTTTGCGTTTATTGTTTTGTAAAATATTTACTAAGATATTAATGTGTTTTTATTGTTAGATTGCGGGTTCATCCTGAGTAGTAAGACTACGAGGATAATCACCAAAGCCATCAGAAAGCTTTATGATGGCCCTTATGCGAGTTGGATTGATTTCCCATTCTCGCTGAAGGAGCAAATTTTCAATCAATTTAAGGTATAAATGTTCTTTTAAGCAGTTTAATTATTTATATTTATGATATATACATATAATATTTAACTTTTGAAATACATATCAAGTGTGTATAGGAACACCGCTATAGCGCGAAAGTGGCTGTAAATTATCATCACAAAGCTCGCAAGCGAGTGTCGCATACTTTCACCGAAGCTAGAAAGAAGAACAAGAAGTCTGACAGGTTACTTCAAAATTTATGGGATGATTTGCAAAGGCAATGGCTTACAACAAAGTTCTTAGAGAAGAGTGGAAAAGGAAAGAAAGCTCGCGCATCTAAGAAGGGAGGATCCTGGCACACTGGAGGTGCGATCAGCCTCGGGACAATAAAAAGAAGATTTGTACGTAATTGCTTAAATTATTTTAATTTTTAAAGTATATATATTCTGTTTATTAACTAAATTAATTTGTTTTCAGGAAAAGAAGTTGGGGCGTCCAATGAACCAATATGATCTATTCAAGGAGACACATATTGTAAAGAAGAAGAAAGAGACGGATCATGAAAGGTGGGTCGAGGACCGGGCCTCGACTGTATATGTAAGCTTTTACTTTTCATTAAGTATTTTAATTTACTTTTAAATAAATTTTGAAATACTAATTCAATGTAAATTTTTGTATTGCTTCCAAACTAACATGGAGAAATTCATCCGAACTCAGCCACCTAATGAGTCGGGCGAGCCAACCCAACCTTCGGACGAGGATGCTGAAAGAATATGGATGGAGTCTGCTGGCGGTCCAAAATGGAGGAAGGTATACGGGCTTCCTACTAAGAAATTCCATCACTATAAGTGTGGAATGCAAAGAATAGGGACTTCCTCGCAAGCCGAGCAACTTGATGGAGAGAGCCTCTCCGCTATGCGGGAGACTGTGACAAAGATCACATCCGAGCTAGAAGCGGCCAAGGAAAGAGAAAAGGTTAGAGATGCTCAGTACCTTGGCATGCAAGCTCAGATCAGAACTCTCCTATCTACTGGAGCTTTTTCGTTGCCCCGGTCTCATGAGTCATCGCCAGAGGCTCAACTTGAACGTGAGTGTTCCTTCCGTCCTCCCCGTGATCGTTCCTCCCGTCGTCCCCGTGATCGTTCTTCCCGTCCCCGACAAGACCCTTCTCTATACCGTCTTGTAAATGAAAGTTCATCAGACGGTGATGATGTTGTTGTACAAAATACTCCTTGACTTTTATATACTTTGAACTAGACAAATAGAATCGGTTTTGAACTAGTTGTAATAAGTTTTAACTTGGTTTTGGATTTTTTTAGTTCTATTGAACTTTAATTTGTTAGTTTTAATGTGTTTATTGAATTGTGTTATTGTTGTTGTTGTTGTGTTGTTATTTAGGGATTTTGGTATGCTGGCAGATGGTGTAGCTGCCAAAACAAGCATTTTATGCCAAAATTAAAACCCAGAAAATCGACCAAAGTTGGTAGGTTTCTAATTTAAAAAAAATAATTTCTTCTTATTAGCGACCAAGGGTGGTCGCTTGAGTCTAAAAAAAATAAAAAATTAAACATTACCGACCAAAGTTTGTCGATTAATGAACCCGGATTTTAATTTTACCGACCAACTTTGGTCGGTATGGTTAAATTTTAATTTTTTAAAATAGTATATATATTTTACTTTACCGACCAACTTTGGTCGGTAATTTTTAAATTTTAATAATTAATAAAATAATATAATTTAAATACACCGACCAACTTTGGTCGGTAAATTTAAATTATTAAAATATGTTACCGATCAAAGTGGGTCGGTATGTGGTTTAAATTGTACAGTTGGTCCTTTTACCTTAGCGATACCGGCCAACGTTGGTCGCTAAGGTAAAAGGACCACCAAAAAGAGCGACCAAACGTGTTTGGACGCGTTTTGGTCGGTAATTTGCCAAAAGCGACCAACGTTGATCGGTTATTGTGGTCGCTAATTACCGTATTTCTAGTAGTGCGTGCTTGTTTGATTTATCTTGTTGACTAATCTATCTATTTAATTCTTCATTTATCAATTTGTATTGGATTAAATCACATACCTTAAAATCATAATATTTAAGTTTAATTATTACTCTACTTTTAGGGTAAACAGACACCTATTGTCACTGTGTTACTATGGGTGGCACCATTATACTTATATCCATTTTATGGTGTGAAATACCAGTATTTTACTTTAAATTTTACCCGAGCATCCGGGTGGCGTGGCACCCCTTCACTACTACATAGGTCCGCCCCTGCACGTGGCATGAGTTAATAATAAAGATCAACTCAATGAAACACCATTACCATTCAGTTATTGTAGTTATCGATTTAGTGATTGTATAAATATTATTTATATCAACGGTTAATATAAACATATACACTAGTAAGTACACCAACTGGGTTACCTTGTTGTTTTAGTTGAGGGGACTTTGATTAAATTTTTTTTTCTTGAGAGTTACACACATCGAATTAGCTGAAAGTGAAATATGAACAACCAACTCCAGGAATCCTCACTTCCTATTCCACCTAAACCTCCTGATCCAACTTATACCACCTCACTAACATCCCATAACTTCACCATGAATATGGAATCTGAAGATCTTCCCTCATGGATGGTTTCGCCTAATGGTATACCTCTTCTAAACAACAATCATCTACCTCCTAATATAGACAAGGAGCCACCGGATATTGGTAAAATACATCTTAAGGATACACGCGCTAGTCGGCATCCTCAAACTTTCCTACAAGCATTAACTAGAAGTGATCAAATAACTTGTTCTAATGGATCTCATCATGTGGAACTAAACATTAACCTGGAAGATGAAAGCTTAAATGACGGGCAAGATGAAGAAATCTTTATCCCCATCACAAC
The DNA here is from genome assembly GCA_005239495.1 of Nicotiana undulata. Lineage (NCBI taxonomy): Eukaryota > Viridiplantae > Streptophyta > Magnoliopsida > Solanales > Solanaceae > Nicotiana > Nicotiana undulata. The sequence continues at coordinate 24,616 of ML245827.1, read as the reverse complement.
AGAGGACAAATGTCGACTGTACACACCTTGGCTAAACTCCATCATAGTCAAGGTGTTTGGGACGAAGATTACGCATCAAATCTTACAAGCAAAGTTGATTTCTTTATGGAATCCTACGGAAAAATTGGTGCTAAAAGATTTAGGTTCAGGATTTTTCTTAATAAAATTCCAAAGGGAAGAAAACTTGCTTAAGGCATTACATGGAGGGACATGGTTTGTCTTAAATCATTTCTTGTCCATTCAGCGATGGGAACCGAAGTTTATTGCTTCAGCAACACAGTTAACATACTTTGCAATATGGGTGCGACTGCCTGAGCTACCAACAAAGTTTTATGATGAACAAATTTTAAACTGAATTGGTTCTAAACTTGGTAGATTACTTAAATTTGATGCCTGCACTTCCACAACTGCACGGGGAAGATATGCTCGCATCTGTATTGAAGTAGCTTTAGAGAAATCCCTTAAAACACATATACTACTAGGTCACCATCGTCAGGATTTATTATACGAAGGACTTAATATCCTATGCAAGCATTTTAGCCGCTTTGGTCATGCAACTGAGGTATGCACACAGGTTCATACACCAAAATCTGTGCAAGGAGTTTCAACTAGCACGTCTACTATAAACACCAACGCTGAGATATCTACATCTACTTGGAAGACAGTCCAGTTTTCGAAGCATGTTGGTAGAGGAAGATCCATGAAACGGCAGGGATCTCTAGGGCAGCTGAGGAGGCGGCAGAAGAATCCAATGGGGCCCAAGGTAAGGCTTCTAACTCTACTGGACCTCTACAGGCCCACAACTTGTCCAGTAATCCCCACATAGCTCATGCAAATTACCCTTCCCCTACTAACAAGTTTGAATTATTAATGGACTTAGATATAGGCCCAACACACAACACCGAAGAGACCCAAGTAGTGAGCCCAAAAACAACACAAGAGATAAAGGGTAATGTTTTACCATATCTGCATAAAAACAAGAATGCTACTGTGCGTCCACTCCCCCATAAGAATAATCCATCAATTGACAATCTTGACCCATTAAATTCCAGTCAAGTTAGAGTCTCTTCTCCTACACTCAAGCCATCGCTCCCCAACTTGACACGTCATTCACCCACATCAGATCATGAGATGTTACTTCGTAACACCCAATCATCTCCTACCATACCCACATCTTCACATGCACAAACTATGCTTAGTGGAGTACACACAACACTACTTCTCCTAATTTGCATGCCACAATAGTCTATACTCCCCTATTTCATCCAAGTTCCCATGCTCCAATAATGATTACCCCCCATGTGATACGCACACTCACTTGGCTTCAACTGTAAAGACTAATATTTCCTCCTTAGATTTGTCCGACCCCACTTCTGCTCTTCCTAACCACACGAACACTTCTACAACCGCAAACACACATACAGTTTCTCACAACCATACAACGTCCTTCTCTAACTCCTTCTGCCAACATCAACCCCAGACACCACCTGGACAACAATCAACTCTTTCACCTCCCTTGTTTGAACATGCATGGTCCTCCAATATCCCCAGCAAACACACCACTGGTCTACAAATCTCAAATGGAGATGATGGACTTCCCTCTACAGTCTTGGCTAGAGATGGGGCTACAGGGCCATGCACTGGTCTTTACGATGGAAATAAATGGTCAGGGAGTGATCTTGCTAATGCAAAATCCATCACACTTAGCGGAGATAGTAACGGAAGGAATGCGACTAGGTATGGAGATGGTAGCTCAGAATCAGTGGTTCAACAACCAGCAACCGTTCATGTTGGAATACCATACTCCACCCCCCACTCCAGCACCATGGATGCAATCCCTGCAAACTCACCATGCAACTCCTCAATCCCTGACAAACCTTCTGCCTTTTTATCCTCCTCACCACATGGGCCAGGTTTATGCTCCATGGTTCCAGAATCTCACCTCCTTCAACCCACTAGCACCATACTCGAATCCGGGCAGCCCATTGGAGGCACCAACCCCACCAAATAGTCCCTCCTCCCCTGCAGCTCCATCCCCTCAAGAACTAGACATGGATACAAGGCACGAGCTTGCTCAAATCCTTGAAGAATTAAGGGAGACTAGGATAGAGTTTCTATGGTTGAGAAGTGTTCATTTCTTCAACCTAAAAGAAAGGTACGAAAACAAGTTCATTCTTAAATGTCCCCCGGAGTTGATAAGATGCAGCCTCAACTTCAAGGTCAATACAAATCGTGCAGCAAGGAAGTATGAAATGGTAGTAATTCCCACTCTCCCTCCTCCACCTACTCCAGTAGTGAATCCAGCTCCGACGACTCAGGAGGAGGAGGATCCACTGATCCCTAGTTCCCCAACAATCGTCCCCTCGATTAGGATTATGAATATACTTGTCTGGAATTGTAGGGGGTCACACAATCTTGAATTTCGATTTTAGGTCTCTACTGGATAACCATCGACCTGCACTTGATGTCCTATTGGAAACGCACATGAATGACCACATTAGGATTAGATATGCCTACCAATTTACTAACATGGCGCAAGTCCCTGTTAATGGTCTTATTGGGGGGTTAGTTGTGTTTTGGAATGAGGAACATATCAAACTGGAAGAACTCAGGATGTCTGAACAAGAAATACATTGTATTGTCCAGGTAAGTCCTTCAAAACCCAAATGGTTGTTCTCCGCTATTTATTCTAGCTCATCTATCTCTCTGCATTCTAATCTTTGGGATAATATGATGTTCATACATGATAACTATTGTATGCCCTGGGTGGTTGGGAGTGATTTTAATGAAATATTATTTCCTGGGGAAAATTTTGGTGGGCTTCCCACTAATACTAACAAGATAGATAAATTTAGTAGATGTGTTAACTATTGTAAGCTAGCTGATTTAGGCTATACGGGCAGTAAGTTCACATAGACTAATAAGCGTAAGCATAAGCATTTGATATTAGAAAGACTAGATAGGTTTTTTGCGAATTATGAATGGATTAAAATATTTTCGGAAGCTAAGGTTCATCACTTGCCTAGAACATATTCTGATCACTGTCTCTTGTTACTTACTTTAGAAAATTATATTAAAATACCTTCAAAAATCTTTCGATTTGAACCTATGTGGGTTAGGCACCCACAATTCCAACAATTGGTCGAACAAGTTTGGTCTCAGGACCTTAATATAATTCAAACCTCTAATAATTTCCAGGAAGTTGTCACAATTTGGAATAAGGATGTGTTTGGTAATTTATTTGCTCGTAAAAAATATATTTTAGCCCGTGTTAAAGGACTGCAGTCCTCCGCAAAGTATCCTTATAGTGATTTCTTAAAGAATCTGGAAGTAGATTTGAATTATGAATTTAATAATATTCTTAGAATGGAGGAGGATTTTTGGAAACTAAAATCTAGGATTACTTGGCTTAATAATGGTGACGCTAATACTAAATTTTTCCATATGTCCCCTTTACATCGAAGAAGAAGAAATAGAATTACTTATTTGCAGGATAACGGGAGAATTGGCATTACAACCCTATTGATATTAATAACGTCATACAAGAGTTCTACATCCAACTATTCACCACAGGACATACTGAGTCCAAACAAATAACTATCACTCATCCTCCAAGTCACATTACGAATGAACTTTTCAACTCTTTAAATATGCTGTTGCTAGAGATGGAAATTATAAACGCTCTTAAAAGTTTTCAACCATACAGAGAACCTGGACCCGATGGGATACACCCCTATTTTTATCAAAAGTACTGGCACATCGTGGGTAACAAGGTTAAGAAGTTTTGTCATGACACTTTCCTGACTAATTCAATCCTTCAAATTGTTAATCAAACTTATATTTGTTTGATTCCTAAAGTAGAAAACCCTCACACTATCCAATAGTATAGGCCTATTAGCCTTTGTAACACTAGTTATAAGCTCATTACAAATTTTTTAGTTAATCGTCTTAAACCTGTGCTACCTTTCATAATAGGCCCAACCCAAACAAGTTTTCAGCAGGGTAAGCGAGCCTCTGATAATGCTATCATAGTTCAAGAAGCTTTATCATACTTTCAAAAAATAAAGGGGAAGAAAGGCTATATGTTTTTAAAACTAGACCTAGAAAAAGCTTTTGATCGGTTGGGGTGATCATTCATAAAACATACCTTAACTTACTTCGGATTTCCACCACACACAATTTCCTTAATTATGTCTTGTATCACAACTGCTAACACTTCAATTCTTATAAACGGTTCTCGTACTCCTTACTTAACACCTTCAAGGGGTGTCAGGCAGGGAGATCCGTTATCCCCTTACATCTTTATTTTATGTATGAAAATATTATCTAGATACATAAATCTCTCCGTGGATCACCTTCAATGGTCACCAATTAGTCTCGCTAAATCAGGCCCCAAGCTATCCCATCTTTTCTTTGCAGATGACCTGCTTTTATTCTCTAAAATAACTACTACAAGTTGTAATGCTATTATTGATGTATTAAATACTTTTACTACACTCTCTGGTCAAAAAATAAATTTTGATAAATCAAAAGTTTTCTTTTCAAGAAACTGTGATAGCAAAGACAAGGATTTAGCCCTGAATTATACAAATTTCAGAAGGAAAGCAGTTTGGAAAGTACCTAGGATTTCCTTTGTTTACCACAAAACCTAAGAATACCGACTTCCAATTTATCCTTGACAACTTCAGATCAAGATTGGCGGGTTGGAAGATAAATTTTTTAACAATAGCGGGACGTACCACTCTTATTAATTCTACTCTAAATAACTTGTCGAATCATATAATGCAATTCATTCGGTTGCCTAAAAGCATTATCAGAAGAATGGATCAATATCAAAAAAACTTTCTTTGGGGCACCACTCCATCAAAGAAAAAAATACATCTTCTTAATCGGGATAATATTACTCAACCAATCAAGGATGAAGGACTGGGTATCCAAAAGCTAAATATTAAAATACATCACTTCTGGCGGGTTTAGCATGGTGGGCTTTTCATAATCCTAACTCTTTGTGGGTTAAAGTGCTTACTAATAAATATCTTCATAAGAAACCTAATTCATATACATCCTCTACATGGCGTAATCTTCTTAAAGGCTGGCATGACTGTCAACAGGGTCTAAAATGGCATATTGTCAATGGTAACCATATTAACTTCTGGACGGACAATTAGATTAAAACGGGAGCTCCGTTACGTTCCTTAATTGAGAGTCCCCTTAATTGTAATGCCAGCAGCATTACTATTAGTAGCATCCATACCACAAATGGTTGGGATTGGTCCAAAATTCCTTTTGATTTACCTAGTGAAATTCAGGCTCTAATTCAAAGCCATTATATATCACAGTATAACAAAAATCCGGACCAAATTTACTGGGGATTAACTAGTACAGAACATTTTACGGTTAAATCTATTTACCACAGTATTTGTAGCCATAGTTTAATTCCTAACGACGCTTCCTACAATTTCAAATGGATTTGGGATCTCCTTGTCCTTTCGAAAATTAGGTCTTTTATTTGGTTGCTATGCCATGATAGGCTCCCTACATTATACAACCTTCAAAAAAGAAAAATAATTGCCTCTTGTACGTGTACAACTTGTTTTCTAAAAGATGAAACTAGCTACCATCTCTTTTTGGAATGTTCTAGGTCTTTACAATATTGGTCCGCCATTGAAATGAGTAATTTCATAAATATTCACTTACACAATAGTGATCCTCAAAGTTGGCTTAAACAACTTATCCACTATAAAAATATTAATTTTCCCAATAATTTAAATCCTTAAACTTACTTAGCTTTAAGTCTCTGGAACATCTGGACTACAAGAAACAAAAACCTTTATGAAAAGGCCAATTCTTTGGTTAAGGTTAGTACCACAACTAACCTTGCAACGGAATATTGCTACTTAGCAGGTGGCACCGCCAACCCTATGATACGTACCAAAGTTCCTGTACAATGGATACCCCCAGCACCCAATATATACAAGCTCAACACTGATGAAGCAAAAAACTCTTCATGTACAAACGGTATTGGGGGGGTCATTAGAAATAACAACTACGAATGGATAATAGATTTTGTGGGTAATCTACCCAAACAAAGCAGCCTAGTCACGGAGTTGTACGCCCTCCTTCAAGGCCTCATACTGGCAAAAGATCACAACCTCATGCCACTACACGTTGAACTTGACGCCAAGGAGGCCATCTCATTACTTAGCATTGATAATTGCCATTTTGATAACCTCTTATATGATTGCAGGCGCTTAATCCAGGAACTCCATGAACCGCTTGTTACCCATGCATACAAAGAACAAAATAGGTTAGCGGATAGCTTAGCTCGTGCGGGCAGTTTTTTGGAAGGAAATTTTCAACTCCATGTCTATGATCATCCTCCAGATTTTGCAGTCCAAACTTGGGAAGAAGATAAGCATGGATTCACTCTTTTCCGAGCCATAACTCAGGATCCACGCCAACAACACTTCCCAACTACGGCTTTAACAACTAACTATGCTACTTTAGCTTGTAATAGTATGCCTAGTACCACTTGCAACATTATGAATAGTACTAGCAGTATTAATAGTAGTACCATAGGTAGGAAAACAACTAAGGCAGGTTCCTCTCTGTATGCAACAACTTAAGTTATATAATATGTCTCTATTTTACCAAAAAAAAAGTAGACCAACTGAATTTTAAAATAAAATTGTCAAAGCACATATTACATACATATAGTAGAAGATAAAGAATGCTAGATCTCAGGGGAGGAGTTACAGTACATGTTACGGGTTCGGCCAAACCCAGTAACTTTGGTCTAAAATTTATATTTGTCTTAAAAAATTCAGTGAATATGTACAAATTCTTAATTTAGAACTCAGTACCTTAAAAGAATTAGAATTTCGAGCTCAATAACTCAAAATTCTGGCTCCGCATTTGAGATCTAGAAGATGTTTGATCACGTATTACATATAGTACAATATCTTAAATAGCTTATTTAAGATATTTCATAACTTTTACGTATTAACTACAAATGGAAGACAATCTCAAAACACAATAAACCAACTAGCATGCTAGTTGTGTAAACGTCTTCAGTATTATTTAAAAGTTAACCATAATAACTATATACGGTGAGTTGGATTAGTTATCTAAAAATATGGTACGGAACCTATTTCAATTGATCAAAACTATATTAATAGTATAAACATTGTTAGTATCAATTCAAATGACTTAATTTGAACGAAAAATGGCAAATCTAAGAGGGTTGAGTGGTATTACACTAACCTCCTTGGTAGTTTTAATAGTATCGTTTACCACTTCTAAAAGGTGAGAAAAAAGGGGAAACTGTACACCAAGATTATATATTAAAGAAAAATGACCATTTTCCCTGAAAGATAAACACATAATTCTGCCGAAGTACAACAACAACAATAAACCCAGTAGCTTTTCACGAGCCGGATTTGGGGAGAGTAAGATGTACGCAGCCTTAACCCTACCCTTGGAAGGATAGAGATGTTGTTTCCGATATACCTTCAGCTAGAAAACGACAAAAAAAGAAAAGATAATTGCAACAAGTAGGAATAACAACAAGATAATATAAGATCGAATCCAAGAATGCAGTAGAACTCTAGGTAGTAAGAGTCATCTATGAATAAAAGATATTATACTAACACTAATGCTAGCAAACTGAGTAAGACAAAGAGAAACACTCGACTACCTACGAACCTTCTACCCTAATCTTTGACCTCCACAACCTCCCGTCTAGGGCCATGTCCTTAGTCAGCTCCAGTTGCGCCATGTCCCGCCTAATAACCTCTCTCGAAGACTTCTTAGACCTACCTCTACCCCTCCTGCTGCCCACCGAGGCTAACTGCTCGCACTTTCTAACTGAGGCTTCTATACTTCTCCTCTTTACATGCCCGAACCATCTCAACCTCGCATTCCATATATTATCCTCCACAGGGGAACTCCCACCTTTTCCTGAATAACTTAATTCTTAATCTTATCCAACCGGGTATACCCAAACATCCACATCAACATCATCATCTCAGCTACTTTTAACTTCAGGGTATGAGAATTCTTGACCGGCCAACACTCTACTCCATACAACATAGTCGGTCTAGCTACAATCTTGTAGAACTTAACTTTAAGTTTCAGCGGCACATTATAATCACACAAGACACCGAAAGTGAGCCTCCACTTCATCCATCCTGCTCCGATACGATGCATGACATCTTCATCAATCTCCATGTTTGTAACGACCCGGTCGTTCGTTCTGAGAGTTATAACCATGTTTCCCCCATTTCTACCTCTTTATGTGTTGTTCAACTGTGTTGAGTTATATCGAGCTGGAAGGTTTGGGTCCGGATTAGTTTTGGAGTAAAATAAAACACTTAGTTTCTTAGTTAGAAAGCTACGTCAGAAAAGTTAATCGGAAGTTGACTTATGAGTAAAAAAATTCGGATCTGGATTTTTATGATTCGATTATCTTCGTAGGGTGATTTTAGACTTAGGAGTGTGTCCGGAATATAATTTGAAAGTCCGTGGTAGAATTAGGCTTGAATTGGCAAAAGTTAGAAATTTGGCGATTTTTGGTCGGTAGTGAAACATTAGGTATCGGGGTCGGAATGGAATTCCATAAGTTGGAGTAGGTTTGTAGTGTCATTGGTGTCGTGTGTGAAAAATGTGAGGTCATTCGGACGTGGTTTGATAGGTTTCGGTGTCGTTGGCGAATTTTAGAAGTTTAGAAATTCTTAGGCTTGAATTCGAGGTTGATTTGGTGTTATTTTGGGTGTTTCGGCGGTTTGACTAAGTTCGGGCAGTGATATCTGACTTGTTGGAATTATTGGTTGAGGTCTTGAGGGCCTCAGGTGAATTTCGGATAGGTTTAGGTTGTGTTGCGCTCGTTTTTCTTATGTTCCGACGTCGTTTCTTCAAGCATAAATGATATCATATTGAACAAATGAGCTATGATTTCTGTTTTGAATGAAGCATTAGATCCGTATCGTCATTACGGACCCGTACCAAAAATAATCGTCGAATTTGGACACCATGTGAGGATTTTATTGTTATTTTACTAAGATTGTCAAATATTTCAGATTAATTACGAAATTGCCACTGACGGCGTATTTGAAAATTTGCACTATTTGCAAATATTAAAACCTGCATATCTCATTCATTATAAGGTCAAATTGAGTGATTCAAAATCCTAAATTGACTAGAATTTCACAAGGAATCCGTTGGAGGCATAAAATACGAGTTTCAGGATTGTTTGACATGAGAAACGAGGCAGAATAGCTGGCAGAAAAATATATAAAACTAGTGTTTGTTATTTCGGTCATATTTTGAGTTAAGGAGCTCGTATTTTGGCGATTTTGGAGGCGATTTTCACCATAGGGATTGGAGTAAGTGTTCTCTACTCGATTTTGATTATATTTCATGAATCCATCTTCGTTTTTGGATTTGATTGATGATTTCAAAGTGAAATTGAGGGAGTTAGGACTTGAGTTTTGGAGAGTTTTAGATAGGGATTTGAGGGACCAAACGGAGTCTGATTTTTATAAATGTTATATGGTTAGACTTGAGAGAGCACGAGGGTTTTGATTCTGCCATTTTTGACTGATTTCGAGACGTGGTCCCAGGTGCCGGGTTTTAGCCAATTTCGGATTTTGACCTATTTATGTAGTTTTTATTATGGAATTCAATTTCATAGCCTATGTTGATAGTATTATTCTGGTTTTGGTTAGATTCTGAGCTTTTGGATACCGAGTCCAGAGACGAGGGGGTCCCGAAGTAGGATTTTACGATGTTGAGATAAGTAATAGTTTTAACTCTGGCTTTGAGGTATAAACCCGGAGAATTTGATATCATGTGATTGTTTGAAGGTTATACCCACGCTAGGTGACGGGCTTGTGGGTGTATACCTCGAGGGATGGAGACTTGGTCCGTCCCGTGAGGCCTCATGGCCATCATTCGTGTTTACGTAGTTACTTGTTGTTGAACTTGTCTGCCTTCATGTTAGAGATCATGCTTAGGCTTTATTCATGCTAGTATTATTTGTACTCAGTCATATAAATTATTGTACATGTTTACCTCAGTCTCTGTTAATTGTTGATATGTTGTGATACTTGATGTGGGTTGTGTCCTGTGTATTCTTATCGTGCGTTCTGTGTATTCTGGTAACTGAACATCTGTTATTTCATTCTCTCACAGATGGTGAGGACTCGTGCTACTGGTCAGGAGGGACAGTCATCAGCTCAAGCCGCGAGAGGCCGAGGTAGAGGTAGAGGTCGTGGTAGGGGCGGAGATATCACCGGCGCAGCAGCTGGGGCAACACCTACCGATCCCCCAGTTGTTCCCGCTCAGGATCAGATCCCCGGGGTAAAGGTTCCGGCGGGACCAGCTTAGGCACCACCAGTGCCTATTGTTATTCCAGGCCTTCAGGAGGCTCTGGCCCAAATTCTGTCAGTGTGTACAGGCCTTGCTCAGGCGGCTTCAGTTATTACTACCGCAACTACTTCTCAGGCCAGGGGAGGCACTCAGACTCCCGTCGCCCGCACACCTGAGCATTTTTTTTAGGGACATCAGACACCGCTGGCACCTCCAGCCTAGCCGGTTGCAGCTGCTCAGGACTATGTAGCTCATGTGATGCCAGAGGATGAGTAGCGCAAATTGGAGAGGTTTGGGACACTCCAGCCTCCGTCATTTAGTGGTGTTGAGGGTAAGGATGCACAGGGTTTCTTGGACAAGTGTCAGAGGATGCTTCGGACCGCGGGTATTCTGGAGACCAGTGGGTTCTCATTCACTACTTTCCAAATTTCTGGGACTGCACTTAATTGGTGGGAGGCTTTACGAGAGACGTAGGTCGGTTGGCACAGAGCCTTTTTCTTGGCAGCAGTTCTCCACACTCTTTCTAGAGAAGTTTGTACCTGAGTCCCGCAGAGAGGAGCTGCACATGCAGTTTGAGCAGCTTCGTGAGGATGAGATGTTTGTTACACAGTACGACATGTGGTTCTACGAGTTAGCTCGTCATGCAGTCGGGTTAGTCCCCACAGACCGCGAGCGGATCAGGAGGTTTATAGATGGTCTCGATTTTGATCTTCGATTGCTTATGACCAGGGAGAGTGTATATGGTGCTACCTTTGATGAGGCCGTCGACATTTCTCGACAGATTAAGATGGTTCGAGGTCAAGAGAAGGCCGAGAGGGAGGCTAAGAATCCTCGTAGTCAGGGTGGTTTCAGTGGTGTTCCTTAGGGAGGTCGGGCTCAGCAGAGTCAGTTTCAGCAGGATCGGTCATCATTCAGTGCACTGCTAGCGCAGGGTTTTCATCATGCCCCGTCCGCTCAAGTATCGCAGGGTAGTTCTTTGGGGTATTAGGGGCAGCATTTTTGTCAGAGGACGGGTTGTTTCGAGTGCGGGAATTTTGGCCACATTATGAGAAACGGCCCTAGGTTGTTGGGTAGGACTCCACAGCGGAGTGCTCGCTCGCCGACACCAGCACCAGTTCTTCCACCACCCACCCAGCCAGCTAGGGGCGGAGCCCAGTCAGCTATGGGTCGCCCAAGAGGGGAAGGCAGATTAGGGGGTGGTCAGGCCCGTTTCTATGCCCTTCCAGCCAGGTCAGATGTTGTGATTTCAAGTATGTTTTGTTTTTTAGACTCGTTCGAGGACGAACGTTTGTTTAAGAAGGGGAGGATGTAACGACCTGGTCGTTCGTTCTGAGAGTTATAACCCCATTTCCCCCATTTCTGCTTCTTTATGTGTTGTTCAACTGTGTTGATTTATATCGAGTTGGAAGGTTTGGGTCTGGAGTAGTTTTGGAGTGAAATAAAACACTTAGTCTCTTAGTTTAAAAGCTACGTTAGAAAAGTCAACCAGAAGTTGACTTATGAGTAAACGAATTCGGATATGGATTTTCGTGATTCAGTTATCTTCGTAGAGTGCTTTTAGACTTAGGAGTGTGTCCGGAATATAATTTGGAGGTCCTTGATAGAATTAGGCTTGAATTGGCAAAAGTTAGAAATTTGGCGATTTTTGGTCGGCAGTGGAAACTTAGGTATCGCGGTCGGAATGGAATTCCGGAAGTTAGAGTAGGTTCGTAGTGTCATTGGTGACGTGTGTGCAAAATTTGAGGTCATTCAGACGTGGTTTGATAGGTTTCGGCGTCGTTGGCGAATTTTGAAAGTTTAGAAATTCTTAGGCTTGAATTCGAGGTTGATTTGGTGTTTTGGTGTTGTTTTGGGTGTTCCGGCGGTTTGACTATGTTTCGGAAGTGATATATGACTTGTTGGAATTATTGGTTGAGGTCCAAGGGCCTCGGGTGAGTTTCGGATATGTTTAGGTTGTGTTGCGCTCGTTTTTCTTATGTTTCGACGTTGTTTTTTCAAGCATAAATGATCTTATATTGAACAAATGAGCTCCGATTTCTATTTTTAATGAAGCATTAAATCCGTATAGTCATTACGGCCTGTGACAAAAAGAATCGTCGAATTTGGACATCGTGTGAGGATTTTATAGTCATTTTACTAAGGTTGCCAGATTTTCCAGATTACGACTGAAAGGAGAGGAAAGCTTCTTCACTTTCGGCACGGGCGCGGACTCCGCGATCTCTGGGTCGCCGAGGTTCCTTTTCTTCCGCCTCTTAAGATCCGCTATCTCTATGATTTGATCCTTCGCGTATCGGCCCCATACTTCTTTGATCTCCCTTTCTCCTGACGTAAGAAAGTTACGAAATTGCCACTGATATCGTATTTAAAAATCTGCATTATTTGCAAATAGTAAAACCTACATATCTTATTCATTATAAGGTCAAATTGAGTGATTCAAAAGCCTAAATTGACTAGAATTTCACAAGGAATCCATTGGAGGTATAAAAGGAGAGTTTGGGGATCGTTTGACATGAGAAACGAGGAAAAATAGCTGGCAGAAAAATATATAAAACTAGGGTTTGTTCTTTCAGTCATATTTTGAGTTGGGGAGCTCGTATTTGGGCGATTTTTGAGGCAATGTTCACCATAGAGATTGGGGTAAGTTTTATCTACTCAATTTTGGTTATATTTCATAAATCCATCTTCGTTTTTGGGATTTGATTGATGATTTCAAAGTGAAATTGAGGGAGTTAGGGCTTGAGTTATGGAGTGTTTTGGGTAGGGATTTGAGGGACCAAACGGAGTTCGATTTTGATAAATTTTATATGGTTAAACTCGGGAGAGGACGAGGGTTTTGATTCTGCCATATTTGACTAATTTAGAGACGTGGCCCCGAGGGCCGGGTTTTATCCAATTTCGGATTTTGACCTATTTATGTAGTTTTTATTGTGGAATTCTATTCCTTAGCCTATGTTGATAGTAGCATTCTGGTTTTGGTTAGATTATGAGCTTTTGGAGACCGAATCCAAAGACGAGGGCATCTCGAAGTAGGATTTTACGATGTTGAGGTAAGTAATAATTTTAACTCTGGCTTTAAGGGTATAAACCCGAAGAATTTGATATCATATGATTGATTGGAGGTGATACCCACACTAGGTGACGGGCATGTGGGTGTATACCTCTAGGGATGAAGACTTGATCTGTCCAGTGAGGCCTCATGGCCATCATTCGTGTTTACGTAGTTACTTGTTGTTGAACTTGTCTGCCTTCATGTTAGAGATCATGCTTAGACTTTATTCATGTTAATATTATTTGTTCTCAGTCAGAGAAATTATTGTACATGTTTACCTCAGTCTTTATTAATTGCTGATATATTGTGATACTTGATGTGGGTTGTGTCCCCTTATTTGTTGATGATGTTGAGGCTAGTGAGGTACATGATTGAGTGAGACTGATGGCCTGGTTGTGAGGATATTAATACCATAGCGTGTGAGCTGTCTGCGTAGCACGTGAGCTGTCCGTGCGGGTCCAGATATTGATACCATAGCGCGTGATCTGTCCGCGCAGCACATGATCTGTCCGTACGGATTCAGGTATTGATATTATGGCACGTGAGTTGTCCGTGCTTAGAGAATGTTATGGTACGTGAGTTGTCCGTTCCTAGAGTTTGGGCTTTGGGAGCCCATCCGGAGTTTAGTGTATTGAGTGCTGAGTAATGAGTGTTGAGTGCTGAGTGTGACTGATGAGTGATGGAGTGACACTGGTGTGAGATAGTATTTATTTATGTGGTTGCTGCATTTATCTGTTTAAATTTCTTTGTGGAAATTATTGAGTTATAAAATTTACCTGTTTATTTCTTTTTATTTTTTAATTGTGAAAATAAATAATTGGACTGTTTTTGTTTAGCTCGTCACTACTACTCAGTTCGTTAGTTATTTCCGTTTGTACTGAGTCGGTTGTACTCATACTACACCCTGCACTATATGTGTAGATCCAGGTGAGTTGGAAGGCGGCGATCGTTGAGTTCACGCCGGCTATCTGTGGAGACTGCAAGGTAGTTGCTAACTTTCGGAGGACCTTGCTACTCCTTTTATTATTTCTTCTTTTAGACAGTTATATATCTTAGTTTATAGATTTAGACGCTCATGACTTAGTGACACCCCGATGTTTGGGGCCGTTTTCGCACTTTATATTAATATTATTTAGAGTTGATTTAGTTTATGAGAACTTTAAATGTTGATATTATTTTATTAAATTCTTAAAATCAATCAATACTAATATTTCGGGAAGTAGGCTTGCCTAGTAACACGATAGGCTCCATCACGACCATGTATGGATTTTGGATCGTGACAAGGTGGTATCAGAGCGTAGGTTACATAGGTCTCAGGAGTCACCTCCATATATCCTTCCTGGGTACCGTTGCTGAACTTGCAATCCATGTATTCCGTCTTGGTCCTTCTCAACTTGAAACACTTAGACTCTAGGGTCTGCCTCAAAACCTCAAGCCTCTCGTAACACCACCCCACGTCTCGTCAATTAAAACTATATCATCAATAATGGTACCAACTGCTATATTTTCAGATATCCAGTTATTAAACATTTAGAAAAATTACGTGACACAAAAAACATATACACTGTATTTATTACTCTTAGTTATACTTTCCAAAATTATCATGCTTAGCTATATTTGTATTTTATAGCAAATTCACCTGAAAAATACTGAAATAAGAGATCAATTATTTTGAACTGAAACAAGAGAGCAATAAGTTCTCATAGTTTAATTGGTTAAACCACCTGCTTAGTAAGCGGAGGTGTTGAGTTCGACTCTCAATGAAAACGTTCTATTTTTCTATATTTCGCTTTGGTTGTACTCGTTGCGCGAACGAAAACGGTTGATACATATTGTGTCCTTTGTGTATACCCATGTATTTCATCTTGATTATATTCATTCCGCAAATGAATCGGGGGTGTCCATAAAAATCCGAAAATTGAACCAAACCCTCACAAAAAATCAATACTTTTTTGGTTTGATTTTGGTTTTAAATTATAACAACTGAACAAATTTGGTTTGGTGTTGGTTTTAATAAATAAAAAAAAATCAAAAAAACCGAACCAACCCGACAATTTTAATTTAAAATAATCGTTTGCACTTTAGTCTCGTTCTTGCTATTATAATAATCTAGTTCATTGCCTTTACATTCTAGTTGTACTTTTCTTTTGCTAAGTAAAAATCAATTTCATGTTAAAAATAATCTGTTTTAAATTGAGTCCTAAAATTTATCATCATTATTTGATAATGTTACGTTAAAAATGTAGTCACTGGAATATGTATTTGGTAGTGTATGTCTCAATTTAACAAAAAACTGATAAAAATCGAAAAGTAACATAAACCGAATCGATAAAAAATCAATTTAATTTGTTTAGTTTTGTTTCAATATTTAAAAAATTGACTTACTTGATTTGATTTGTTTTTAAAAGAAACTTATCCAAACCGAACTATAAATGCGTTGTATTTTGGATCAAGCTGCCATCTATCGATAAATAGCAAAGACCACCAATATCTGGAAAGTCGCAGGCCGACCTGTCGAAGGTCCAACGAGTGTTAATGAAATCCATTGGATAACAATACATAAATTACGATGGATGGACTTTCTAAAAAGCATTGTTTATATTTTGGGCAAACTATCCAATTTAACCTTTCAGAGTCAGTAAGATTTGTTATACGAGAACATGACACCATAAAACTAGAAAAAGACTGTAACGACCCGATCGGTCATTACGTAGAATCTGCATTATAGTTACTGTTAATGCCTTTTCATAGGTTGGTTATACTGTCCATGATGTATTAGAGTTGGTTAGCTCGGGATTGGAATGATTATAGAAGAAGTTAAGACACTTAGTCTCTAAAAGTAGCTTTAGAGTTAGAAAAGTCAATCGAGAGTTGACTTATTGGTAAACGACCTCGGAATACGGATTTTATGGCTCGGATAGCTTCGTTAGGTGATTTGGGACTTAGAAATGTGTCCGTAATATTTTTGTGATATCCGGTGTAGAATTAGGCTTGAATTGGCGAAAGTTAGTTTTTGGCGATTTTCGGTCGGCAGTGGAAAATAGGCTATCGGGGTCGGAATGGAATTCAATAGTTGGAACAGATTCGTAATGTCATTTTGGATATGTCTGCAAAATTTCAAGTCAATCAGAGTTGTTTTGGATAGTTTCGGCGTCATTGGTGGAATTTAGGAATTTCAAAGTTCATAGGCTTGAATTTGATGTGATTTTGGTGTTTTGATGTTGTTTTTGGTGTTTCGAAGGCTCGACTAAGTTTGAATGATGTTATGGGACGTGTTGGTATATTTGTTGAGATTTCCGAGGGCCTCGGGTGGATTTCGAAAGCTTAACGGATCAATTTAGACTAGAAGAAAATCTGCTGCATTTTTTCACAGTAGCATGAACAGTAACTCGGATGAACAGTAACTCGGGTGAACAGTAACTCGGGGTGAACAGTAACTTGGGTGAAAGTAACTCGGGTGAACAGTAAAACGCCTGAACAGTATTTAAATAAACCCTTTTACACCATTTTTTAATGGGAAAAGGGATTTGAGGCGATTTTGAAGAGAGAAAATCACTGTTCTTCATTGAGGTAAGGATTTTGGACCGTAAAACTCGATTATTTGTGATTAAGGAACAAAATATCAGTGTTTAATTCATGAAAATCAGAAAAGGTGGAGTTAGGGCTTGAGATTATGAGACCTTCTAGGGATGATTTGAGGGATCAAACGAACTCCGATTTTCGAGTTCTTTATATGTACGAACTCGTGATATGATGAAGAACATTTTGGTATAAAGTTTGGCGAGTTCCGGGACGTGGGATCGGGGGTCGAGTTTTGATTGATTTCGGGTTTTGTGTTTAAAATCGATATTTTTCAATTGGAATTCATTCCTTTAGCATAATTTGATCATAAAAATCTGAACTTGGTAGATTTGGAGCACTCGAAAGTTGATTCGAGAGGCAAGCGTGTTGCAGAGTAGCTTTTTGGGCTAGTTTGAGGTAAGTAATGTCTTTAAATCCTTTCCTGAGGGTGTGAAACCCCGGACTTTGCATCCTTTCATGATTTTGGAGTGCACATATTGGGAATTTGGAAATATATTCCTTTTTAGGCGACTATTGAGTTGCGAAATCGCTTTTAAAGCCTATGCTTAATAGTATTGATATATTTTTGATATATTTGGGCTGTAAGCCATGTTTGGGGCCTAGTGTCGATCTGTTTAACCCCTTTGGGGATATTTTACTGATATTCCTCACTTGATATGTTATGATTTTTCACTCAGTCCTTCTTGATAATTGTTTTGACACTCAGAGTATGTTGATATTATTTCTTGAAAATGAAATACTATTTTTGGGTCGAGAACCCGGTATATTTATGGCCCGAGTGGCATATTGAGAGTGTCTGACCGAGTGAGGCCGAGAGCTTATATTGTGAGGATGTTATGATATGAGAGAGGCTGAGTGCCTGAAAGATATTGCTACCATAATTTGGCTTATTTATAGAGCTTGGGCTGAAGGAGCCCCTCCGGAGTCTGTACACACCCCCAGTGAGCGCAGGTACATACTGACTGCGAGTGCCGAGTGCCGAGTGCCGAGTGACGAGTGATTGGGAGGCATGAGTGATTGTCAGGTGCTGAGTGACTGTTACAGAGAGATGGTGAGGTGCTGAGGGAATATTTACTAGTGATGATTATGGCCCGAGGGGCGGATGTATGATGATATTTTATTGAGTTTTGACCATGATTCACTTCATTTTTCAAACTGATATTTTGAGAGTTTTACCGAGAAATACTAGAAAATATACATGTTTTAAAGAATTTTACGAAAATTGGTTTGAACTTATATACACTTATTTGAACCGTGGTATTTTACTGCTTTGTGGATTGGTATAATTATGATGTGTGTTTCTTATTCTTCAGACTGTGATTTATTTTCATTACTACTAAGTTGGCATACTCATCATTATTCCTTGTACCTCTGTGTACAGATCCAGGTACTAGTGCGGAGCAGTAGCCATATTCGCTCGTTATCAGCATCATTTACGGGATTTCGAGGTAGCTGTCCAGCGTCCGCAGCTTCTTCATTTCCCTTCCTTATCAGTATTAGCATTTGATTCCTAGACATTGTTTATGACATTATCAGAGTTAGTTTTATTTCTTAGATGCGCGTGACCATGTTGACTCCAGTCCTGGGGGAATTATTTAGACAGTGGATTATTTTATATTTGTTTAAAGACTTAGGAAATTTTCATACTTGCTATGCTGATATTGAATGATATTGCGATATTTGATTAAACTAAGTGTGTAGTTATGTGATGGTTGGCTAGCCTAATTCCACGATAAGCTCCATCACGGCCTGTTAGGATTTGGAGTCGTGACAAGTTGGTATCAGAGCTCTAGGTTACATAGGACTCAAACGGTCATGAGCATGTTTAGTATAGTCTTGCGGATGGGTACGGAGACATCTGTACTTATCTTCGAGAGGCTATAGAACTCTAAGGAAAAATCTCATTATCTTGAACTCTGTCGTGCCATTCTATTGATTCTATAAATCTAAACGTCTGTTGTTTCACTCTCTCACAGATGGTGAGGATACGCGCTACGGATCAGGGTGACCAGACATTAGCTGGACCCACGAGGGGTCAAGGCCATGGTAGAGGTAGGGGACCAGCCTGTGAAGCAGTACCAGAGGATCCCCCTACTATTCAGGATCAGGTTCCCGCTGTGGGTGCTCCAGGGGTACAGGCTCAGGCACCGGCAGTGCCCATTGTCATTCCGGGTCTTCAGGATACTGACAATGTGTACTAGCTTGGCTCAGGTAGTATTTGTGTCTACTACTGCCGCTACATCTAAGGCCGGGGGAGGCACACAGACTCCAGCTGCCCAGGTACTTGAGCAGGTTGTACAGGGTATGCAGGCACCGGGGGCAGTCCCAGCTAAGCCAGTTGCCCCAGCTCAGGACTACGTGGTCCCAGTTATGCCCAAGGATGAGCAGCGTAGGCTGGATAGGTTCAGTAGACTTCAGCCTCCCACTTTCATTAGCACAGAGGGCGAGGATGCCCAAGGTTTTCTGGATAAATGTCAGAAGATGCTCCGTACTGCTGGTATTTTGGAGACCAGCGGAGTTTCATTTGCTACTTATCAGTTTGCTGGTGCTGCTTTCACTTGGTGGGAGGCATTTGAGAGGCTTCGGCCAGTTGGTTCAGCACCTCTCACCTGGCAGCAGTTCTCCACAATATTTTTGGAGAAGTATGTTCCTCAGTCCCACTGAGAGGAACAACGCAGACAGTTTGAGCAGCTGCGCCAGGGAGAGTTGTCAGTTACTTAGTATGAGATGCAGTTTTTCGAGTTGGCTAGACATGCTTCTGAGCTAGTCCCTACTTATAGGGAGAGGATCAGGAGGTTTGTAGATGGTCTCACGTATTAGCTTCGAATTTTTATGACCAAAGAGAGAGTGTCTGGAGCCACATTTGAGCAGGTTGTTGACATAGCTCGGGATATTAAGTCGGTTCGCAGGCAGGAGCGAGAGGAGAGGGAGGCCAAGAGGCCTCGGGGATCAGGTAGCTTCAGTGGTGCCCCGTCCAGAGGACAGTTTCAGCACAGTAGAGGTCGTCCATTTAGACCTCCTCAGCCAGTTCGCCCAGCTTATAGTGGCGCATCTTCGGGGCAGGGTCCCCGCAGTTCTCATCTGGGACGTTCATCCTTTAGTGCCTTTCCAGCTCAGAGCTCCTCTAGAGCATCATCATATCAGGGTTATCCTGTACATGGTTTGTCTGGTGGTTATCATGGTGGCAGGGGTTCCCTTCAGTCCCCATCTCCATCTCTAGGTAGTTTCTTCGAGTGTGGAGAGGTTGGTCATGGATGGAGGTTTTGCCCTCGTCGTTCTAGTGGATCATCTCAGCAGAGGGTTCATCCCTCGACTTCAGCCCCAGTCACTTCACCGCCCACCCAGGAAGCTAGGGGTGGTAGTCAGGCAGCTAGAGGCCACCCTAGAGGGGGAGGTCGAGCAGGTGGAGGTCAGCCACGTATCTATGCACTCCCAGCTAGGCCTGATGTTATGGCCTCCGACGCGGTGATTACAGGTACTATCTTAGTTTGTCACAGTGGTGCTTTGGCTTTATTTGACCCTGGTTCCGTATACTCTTATATTTCATCGTATTTTGCTCACTTTCTTTATATGCCCCGTGAGTCTTTAGTTACGTCTGTTCATGTTTTGACTCCGGTGGGAGATACTATTATTGTGGACCGTGTGTACCGGTCGTGTGTTATATATATTGGGGGTCTGGAGACCCGAGTGGACTTGATGTTACTCAGTATGGTTGACTTTGATGTGATACTGGGCATGGATTGATTATCCCCATGTCATGCTATTCTTGATTGTCACGCTAAGACCGTGACCCTGGCTATGCCCGGAGTTCCGAGAGTTGAGTGGAGAGGGTCTATAGAGCATGTGCCTAGCAAAGTGATTTCTTATTTGAAGTCTCTGCGTATGGTTGAGAAAGGATTTGAATCTTATCTTGCTTTTGTGAGGGATGTTAGTAGTGAGACTCCTTCTGTTGATTCTGTTCCTGTGGTCCGTGATTTTCCGGATGTATTCCCTGCAGACCTGCCAGGCATGCCACCTGACAGGGATGTTGATTTTGGTATTGATTAGGTGCCAGGCACCCAGCCTATCTCTACTCCACCTTATCGTATGGCACCAGGGAGTTGAAAGAGTTGAAAGAGCAGCTTCAGGAACTCTTGGATAAGGGGTTCATTCGGCCTAGTGTGTCACCTTGGGGTGCACCGGTGTTGTTTGTGAAGAAAAAAGATGGTTCCATGCGCATGTGTATTGATTATAGACAGCTGAATAAGGTTACGGTGAAGAACCGGTATCCTTTGCCCCGTATTGATGACTTGTTCGACCAGCTTCGGGGAGCTAGGGTGTTCTCCAAGATTGACTTGAGGTCCGGGTATCACCAGTTGAAGATTCGGGATTCTGACATTCCGAAGACTGCTTTCAGGACCAGATATGGTCATTATGAGTTCCTGGTTATGTCATTTGGGCTGCCCAATGCCCTAGCCGCGTTCATGCAATTGATGAATAGCGTGTTTCAGCCTTACCTTGATTCTTTCGTCATTGTGTTCATTGAATACATCTTGGTGTATTCTTGTAGCCAGGAGGATCATGCTCAGCATTTGAGGATTGTATTGCAGAGGTTGAGGGAGGAAAAACTTTATGCAAAATTCTTCAAGTGTGAGTTTTGGCTTGGCTCAGTAGCTTTCTTGGGACACGTGGTGTCTAGTGAGGGTATTCAGGTTGATCCGAAGAAGATTGAGGCAGTGCAGAGTTGGCCCAGACCGTCCTCAGCTACAGAGATTTGGAGTTTCTTTGGTTTGGCGGGTTATTACTATTGCTTTGTGGAGGGATTCTCTTCTATTGCTTCACCATTGACCAGATTGACCTAGAAGGGTGTTCCATTCAGATGGTCCGATGAGTGTGAGGCGAGCTTTCAGAAGCTCAAGTATGCATTTACCACAACTTCAGTATTGGCCTTGCCTACTGGTTCAGGTTCTTACACAGTTTATTGTGATGTTTCTAGAGTTGGCTTGGGAGCGGTATTGATGCAGGACGGTAGGGTGATTGCCTACGCGTCTAGACAGTTGAAGGTGCACGAGAAGAACTATCTGGTGCACAATCTTGAGTTAGCTGCCATTGTTCATGCCTTAAAGGTTTGGCGCCATTATTTGTATGGGGTACAATGTGAGATTTTCACCGACCATCGTAGTTTGCAGTATCTGCTGAGGTAGAAGGACTTGAATTTGAGTCAGAGGAGATGGTTGGAGCTTCTCAAGGATTATGATCTCACCATTTTGTATCATCCGGGGAAAGCCAATGTAGTGGCCGATGCTTTGAGTCGCAGGGTCGAGAGTTTGGGGAGTCTAGCTTACCTTTCAGCAGTAGAGCGACCTTTAGCACTTGATGTCCAGGCTTTAGCGGGTCAGTTAGTGAGACTGGATTTGTCAGACCCTCCGCGGGTATTAGCTAGCATGGCTTCCCGGTATTCTCTTTATGATCAGATTAGAGCTCGCCAGTATGACGACCCACATTTGTTAGTACTTCAGGATAGGGTCCGTCATGGTGATTCCAGGGATGTGACTATTGGTGATGATGGAGTTATGAGGATGCAGGGCCGTATTTGCGTGCCTAATATGGATGGTATTCGAGAGTTGATATTAGCAGAGGCTGATAGCTCGCGGTATTCCATTCATCCGGGTGCCGCGAAGATGTATCAGGATCTGAGACAATAGTATTGGTGGAGGCAGATGAAGAGAGCTATTGTTGAGTATGTAGCACAGTATCTCAACTGCCAGCAGGTCAAGTATGAGCACCAGAGACCAGGTGGATTGCTTCAGAGGTTAGATATTCCGGAGTGGAAGTGGGAGCGGATTACTATGGACTTTGTAGTTGGACTCCCACGGACTTCGAAGGGTTTTGATGCTATTTGGGTCATTGTGGACTGACTGACCGAGTCCGCGCACTTCATTCCTGTTGGTACTATTTATGCTTCGGAGCGGTTAGCTGGTATTTACATTAGGGAGATTGTCCGATTACATGGAGTTCCGGTTTCTATCATTTCTGAAAGAGGTACACAATTCACATTTTAGTTTTGGAGGGCCGTGCAGAGAGGTATGGGTACTTAGGTAAAGTTGAGTACATCATTTTATCCTCAGACCGACGGGCAGTCGGAACGGACTATTCAGATTTTAGAGGACATGTTATGTGCCTGTGTGATTGATTTTGGTGGTTCATGGGATCGGTTTCTGCCACTAGCGGAGTTTGCATATAATAACAGCTACTAGTCCAGTATCCAGATGGCCCCGTATGAGGCTTTATATGGTAGGAGGTGTAGATCTCTGGTTGGTTGGTTCGAGCTCGGTGAGGCTAGGCTATTAGGCCCAGACTTGGTTAAGGATGCGTTGGAGAGGGTAAAGTTGATTCAGGAACGACTTCGCACGGCACAGTCTCGGTAGAAGAGATATGCGGACCGGAAGGTTCGGGATGTGTCTTTTATGGAGGGTGACAAAGTACTACTGAAGGTGTTTCCCATGAAGGGTATTATGAGGTTCGGGAAGAGGGGAAAATTGAGTCCCCGGTTTATAGGTCCTTTTGAGGTGCTTCAAAAGGTTGGAGAGGTGTCTTATAGACTTGCCTTGCCACCCCGTTTGTCGAGTATTCATCTGGTATTTCATGTGTCGATGCTCCGGAAATATGTTGGTGACCCGTCTCATGTTTTAGACTTCAGTACAGTTGAACTCGAGGATGATATGTCATATGAGGTAGAGCCAGTGGTTATTTTGGGTCGTCAGGTCAGGAAGTTGAGGTCAAAGGAGATAGCTTCAGTGAAGGTACAGTAGAGAGGTCAGCTAATGGAGGAGGCTACTTGGGAGACCGAGAGGTAGATGCGGAGCAGATATCCTCACTTGTTTGAGACTCCAGGTATGTTTCTAGACCCGTTCGAGGACGAACGTTTGTTTAAGAGAGGAAGAATATAACGACCGGTTCGGTCGTTACGTAGAATCTGCATTATATTTACTGTTAATGCCTTGTCATATGTTGGTTATACTGTCCATGATGTATTAGAGTTGGTTTGCTCGGGCTTGGAATGATTATAGAAGAAATTAAGCCACTTAGTCTCTAAAAGTAGCTTTAGAGTTAGAAAAGTTAACCGAGAGTTAAATTATTGGTAAACGACCTCGGAATGCGGATTTTATGGCTCAGATAGCTTCGTTAGGTAATTTGGGACTTAGGAGTGTGTCCGAAATATTTTTGTGATGTCCGGTGTAGAATTAGGCTTGAATTGGCGAAAGTTAGTTTTTAGCGATTTCCGGTCGGCAGTGGAAAATAGGCTATCGGGTCGAAATGGAATTCCGATAGTTGGAACAGGTTCGTAATGTCATTTTGGAAATGTCTGCAAAATTTCAGGTCAATTGGAGATGTTTTGGATAGTTTCAGCATCGTTGGTGGAATTTAGGAATTTCAAAGTTCATAGGCTTGAATTTGATGTGATTTTGGTGTTTTGATGTTGTTTTTGGTGTTTCGAAGGCTCGACCAAGTTCGAATAATGTTATGGGACGTGTTGGTATATTTGTTGAGATTTCCGACGGCCTCGGGTGGATTTCTATCACGACCCCAAATCCTAACAGGTCGTGATGGCGCCTATCGTGGAACTAGGCTAGCCAA
>ML245824.1:0-17510 GCA_005239495.1 Nicotiana undulata | reverse complement strand
CATATCAAGAACTTCCCATTAGAAATATATCATATTAATACCCACGTGCATTACACTTCATGATAGGGGACACAACCTTGGTTATTTTACTCATATTAATTACAACCTAAATTAGTCTCCCTTGTTACTACTCGTTCTTTAAAATATTAAACTATCAATCCCCATCTTCTTGTTCACTAATGGAATAGAATTTCGATTTGAGTTAAGAACCACACTGACAAAGTGATATTTTCACACCTATTCCCTGTGGGATTCGACCCCAACCTTGTTGGGTTATTATATTTGACTTCGACCGCTTCTATTTTAAAGTGTAATTTGAGCGTATCAACGGGGCATATTCAAAAAGTGAGAAAAATAGGATGATACATAAGAGTATGTGGAACAAGTACATGTACTCACCGCATCTGAGGCCATGGTATCAGGCCTAGCCATAAGTGCATAAATATGTGGCTGGCCTCCACTTGTTCGACCTCCCCCTCTAGGGCGGCCTCTAGCTGCCTGACCACCACCCTTAGCTGGCTGAGTAGGTGGTGAAGTGACTGGGGTTGAAGTCGAGGGCTGAACCCTCTGCTGAGATGAACTACTAGGGCAACGAGGACACTGCCTCCACTCATGTCCAAACTCTACACAATCATAACAACCACTTGGAGCTGGAGATGAAAACTTACGAGAACCCCTGCCACCATGATAACCACCAGACGAACCATGCATAGAAGAACCCTGATAAGATGATGCTCGGGCGGAGCTCTGAGCTGGAAGGGCACTAAAAGATGAACTTCCATGATGAGAACTGAGATGACCCTGCCCCGAAGATACACCACTGTAAGCTGGGAGAACTCGGTGTGGAGGTCTAAATGGACGACCTCTACTGTGCTGATCCACGAGGCCTCTTAGCCTCTCTCTCCTCATGCTCCTGCCTACAAACCGACTCAATGTCCCGAGCTATGTCAACAACCTGCTCAAATGTAGCTCCAGACACTCTCTCTATGGTAATCAAAATGCAAAGCTGATACGTGAGACCATCTAAAAATCTCATGATCCTCTCCCTATCAGTAGGGACAAACTCAGAAGCATGTCTAGCCAACTCAGAAAACCTCATCTCGTACTGTGTGACTGACAACTCTCCCTAGTGTAGCTGCTCAACCTGCCTACGATGTTCCTCTCTATGGGACTGAGGAACATACTTCGCCAAAATGATCGTGGAGAACTGTTTCCTAGTGAGTGGTGTTAAACCAACCGGCCTACGCCTCTCGAATGCCTCCCACCAAGTGAAAGTAGCACCAGAAAACTGGAATATAGCAAATGAGACCCCACTGGTCTCCAAAATACCCACAGTACGTAGTATCCTCTGGCACTTATCCAGAAAACCTTGGGCATCCTCACCCTCTGTGCCGCTGAATGTCGGAGGCTGAAGTCTACTGAACCTTTCCAGCCTATGCTGCACATCCTCGGGCATAGCTGGAATCACATAATCCTGAACTAGGGCAATCGGTTGGGCTGGGACTACCCTCGGTGCCTGAATACCATGTACAACCTGCTCAGGTGTCCGGACAGCTGGAGTCTGAATGCGTCCCCCGGCCTGAGCTGCAGTGGCAGTAGTAGACATAGCAACTGCCTGAGCCAAACTGGTACACACCGTCAATATTTGATCCAGGGTCTCCTGAAGACCTGGAATAACAATAGGCACTGCCGGTGCCTGAGCCTATCCCGCTGGAGTACCCTCGGGGGGAACTTGATCTTGAACGATAAGGGGATCTTGTGGTACTGCCGCGGTTGCTGCACGGGCTCGTCCCCTAACTCCACCACGACCTCGACCTCTTGTGGGTCTGGCTGGTGTCTGGTCACCCTGATTGGTATTGTGTGTCCTCACCATCTGTGAGAGAATGAAACAACATGAGTTTAGATTTCAAGAATCAATAGATTGGCACGAAAGAGTTCAAGAAAATGAGATTTTTCCTAAGAGTTTTGTAGCCTCTAGAAGATAAGTACAGACGTTTCCGTACCGATCCGCAAGACTCTACTAAACCTACTCATGACCGTTGAATCCTATGTAACCTAGAGCTCTGATACCAACTTGTCATGATCCCAAATTCTAACAGGTCGTGATGGCGCCTATCGTGGAACTAGGCTAGACAACCATCACATCACTACCCATTCATTCAATTATAATATTTCACAAATCAATAACAAACAGCAAACAGAGTATAATTAATTTCATTAAGTCTTTACGTCCCCATAATAATCTAACAGTCTAAACAAAACCTCCCAGGACTGGAGTCAATATGGTCACGAGCATCTAAGAAATAAAACTAACTCTGATAATGTCTTAAACAATGTCTATGAAATAATTACTAGTACTAATAAAGGAAGGGAAATGGAGAAGCTACGGACGCTGGATAGCTACCTCGAAATCCCGTAAAGTTGCTGCTAACGAGCAAAGATGGCTACTTCTCCGCACTAGTACCTGGATCTGCACACAGGGGTGCAGGGAGTAATAATGAGTACGCCAACTCAGTGGTAATGAAAATAAATCACAGTCTGAGAAATAAGAAACACACAGCACAAACACCAATTCACAAAACAGTAAAACACCAAGTCTTAATACACTATACATAAGTTCGAAAACCAATTTCTAGAAACTCTTTTGAAACAAGTATATTTTCAATATATCTCAGTAAAACTCTCAGTAAAACTCTCAGTAAAATTAGTTTAACAATAATGAAGTGAATCATAGTCAAAAACTTAGTAAAATCATCATAAAACTGCCCCTCGGGCCATAATAATCTCTCATAACATTTCCCTCAGGACCTTACCATCACTCAGTATCAGCCCAGCGGGCAACCTCACAGTCACTCAATATCATCCCAGCTTGCAACCTCACATTCACTCAATATCAGCCTCGGGGGCAATGTCATTCAGTATCAGCCCCGCGGGCAACATCACTTAGTAGGTACCTGCGCTCACTGGGGTTGTGTACAGACTCCGGAGGGGCTCCTACATCCCAAGCACTAAAAACAAGCCACATCATGTCATAAATCACTCACAGCATTGGCCCTCAGCCTCTCTCATATCATAACATCCTCACAACATTGGCACGCAGCCTCACTCAGTCAGACACTCTCAACATGCCCCTCATGCCATAAATATACCGGGTTCTCGACCCAAAAACAGTGTTCCATTTTCAAGAAATAATATCAAAATATACTCTAAGTGTCAAAACAATTTTTAAGAACAGACTGAGTGAAAAGCGTAACATATCAAGTGAGGAAAATAGTAAAAACAGCCCCAAGGGGTAAACTGTAACGACCCGGTAGGTCGTTTTGAGAGTTAGCACCCCGATCCCCTAATAACTACTTCTACCATGTCTATTTATGTTATTAGAACTTGTTGGAGCGTTGAGTGGTGAAATTCGGAGTGATTTTGGACACCTAGTCCTTTAATGCGAATTTTAGCTTTAGAAATCAAATCGTAGCTAGAGTTGTGTGAACACGGATCCGGAATGGAATTCCGTCGACTCCGTTAGCTCTGTTTGGTGATTTCGGAGTTACGAGCGTGTTCGGAATGTGTTTTCGAGGTCGGTTGTAGATTTAGGCTTGAATTGGCGAAAGTTAGAATTTCGGCGATTTCGGCCGATCGGTGAGATTTTGATATCGCAATGTAATTCC
The DNA here is from genome assembly GCA_005239495.1 of Nicotiana undulata. NCBI lineage: Eukaryota > Viridiplantae > Streptophyta > Magnoliopsida > Solanales > Solanaceae > Nicotiana > Nicotiana undulata. The sequence goes on along the minus strand of ML245824.1, from coordinate 13,845 downwards.
AAAAGCGACATCATTTCCGTAATATCATTTATGACCTGTGTGCAAAATTTGGGGTCATTCGGATGCGTTTTGACGTGTTTCGGCATCGAATGTGAAGTCTAGGAATTTCATAAGTTCTTAGGCTTGTATCTATGCATATTTGATGATTTTGATGCTATAAGATGTGTTTTTAAGGCCCGACCAAGTTTGAATGAGGTATTAGGGTTGGTTGTTGGTTTTGGTTGAGGTTCCGGGGGCCTCGGGTGTGTTTCGATTGTTCAAACGGACACTTTTGGCCAAAAGGCCTTAGCTGGTTTTGTTAGTTTTTCACCAGCAGTGATTTGCTCTCCGCGATCGCATAAGGTAATCAGGGGAGGCCTGTGATTTCTTCTCCGCGATCGCAATGCTTTGGGAAATTGGCCTCCGTGATCGCATGTCTTAGGACGCGATCGCATAGTGGAATTTAGGCCTGAGGAATGGAGTCAGCGTTGTTCTACGCGGTCGCGTGGACCTTATCGCGATCGCATAAACTTGGGGGCAGGAGGTCCGCGATCGTAGCCCCTTTATCGTGATCGCACTGAAGGAAAGTGAGGCGCGTGACAGATACCCTTGAGAGATTCTTATATGGTTAGACTCGTGAGTGAATGGGGGTTCGGAAAATGTAATTTTTACCCGATTCCGAGACGTGGGCCCAGGGGACGTTTTGGGCGAATTTCCTAATTTCGCGTATTAGCTTCGAATTAATTAGATAATTTGTTCCCTTAAAGTGTTATTTACATTATGCAATCGAATTTATTAGATTTGGGCCACCCGAAGTCGGATACTCGTGGCAAGAGCGTGGTACGGAGTTGATTTGCACAATCGAGGTAAGTGGCTTGCCTAACTCTGTGTTGGGGACTTTCCCTTAGGCATTTTTAACTAATTTTCACTATGAGGGTCCTGTGTGCGTGAAGTGACGAGTGCGTGCACGGGTCAGTTTTTTACAAGAATCCCACTGTTCCTTCCATGGCATATCTCATTTTCATTCCTATATTACTGCTTACTATTTAAACTGAGAAGTTAACTTAGGATTTAAACATGTCTACTTGCCTTACCTGATTTTTCCACTTATTTTCTATTAATTGAGCCATGCTTAGGTAGTCCTACCCTATTCTTGTCTACTATCCTTCCTAAATTGTTTAATTATGCTGCATCCGACATCCATTCGGCATTGCATATTTAAATTGGGACTACGGACTGAGATCTGGGAGCTTTCCCCCTATACTGCATTGCATATTTAAATTGGACTACGGACCGAGATCCGGGAGCTTTCCCCTGTACTGCATTGCATGATTTCTGTTGAGTTATATGTTGTGCTGAGCCGAGAGTTTCTTTTACTCATTTCTTCCAATTTTCCTAAATTTCTGCTTATTATTATTTCTACTGATTTTTCGCTGTACAATCTTATAACTGTCTTAGTATGTTTCAAACTCAGTAGAGCCTCAACCTGACCTCGTCACTACTTGACTGGGGTTAGGTTTGGCACTTACTGAGTATCGAATGTGGAGTACTCACGCCCTTTCTGTGCATGTTTTCCCCATGTGCAGATCCAGGTACCAGTACACAGCGTTCTGGCTAGGAGTACTGCAACTGCAGCTAGGAGAGCGTGAGGTATTTCTGCCGCGTCCGCAGAACCTTCCGAGTCCCCTTCCTACTCTAGTATAGATATAATTCACAGATAGAGATATTTTTCTTAATTTCGTTGTATAGAGCTATATTTGTAAAGCTTGTGACTTTGTGACATTCCGGGTTTTGGGAAATGTAAAATTTGTAGATGTCGAGCGGCTAAACTTTATAGTATTACTTCATCTTTACTGTTTTGTTATTATTTGTCTTATTTTTCCACAATTTAGACTTACCTAGTCGTAGAGACTAGGTGCCGTCACGAGACCGTTCGGAGGGTAAATTCGGGTCGTGACTTTAATAGATCGGCACTCAGCCTCAAACATGGCTTACAACCCAAATCATATCAAAATATATCAATACTATTAAGCATAGGCTTAAAATCGGTTTCGCAACTCAATAGTTGCCTAAATAGGGAATATATTTCCAAAGTTCCAATCTTTGCATTCCAAAATCCGTGAAAGGATGCAAGGTCCGGGGTTTCATACCCTCAGGACAGGATTTAAAGACATTACTTACCTCAAACTAGCCCGAAAAGCTACTCTGCGACCCGCTTGCCTCTCGTATCAACTTCTGAGTGCTCCAAATTTACCAAGTTCAGATTTTTATCATCAAATTATGCTTAAGGAATGAATCCCAACTGAAAAATACCAATTTTAGCATAAAACCCAAATTTATCCAAAACCCGACCCCCGGCGTCTCGAAACTCGACAAATTTTATTCCAAAATATTCTTCATCATCTCACGAGTCCGTACATCTAAAGAACGCTAAAATTGGAGTTTGTTTGACCCCTTAAATCATTCCGAGAAGGTCTCATAATCTCAATCTCTACCTCCATCTTTTTCTACTGATTTTCATGAATTAAGGACTGATATTATGTCTCCAATCACATATAATCTAGTTATTAAGTCCAAAAAGATTACCTCATGATGCACCAACGTTTCCCTCTTCAAAATCCCTCAAAAACCTCGGAACCCGTACAACAATGGTGAAAGAGGGTTAAAATTCGCGAAGGCATGCTTATATACTTTCTGAACAGTGGTTCCGCACTTGCGGCCACTTACGTGCACCTACGGACCCGCACATGCGGTCCCAGGTGCGCACCTTCGGAGAACCCTCAAAATCTCAGCCTCCGCACCTGCGCTCGTCCTTCCGCATCTGCAGCTTCGGAGGTGCGGAAAACACCTTGCACCTGCAGAATTTCCTCAGCCAGTTAAACTTCTGCATCTGCGAAACTTTGCTAGCTCCTGCGGGCCCGCACCTGCGGTCAAACTTCCGCAGGTGCGGTTACACCAGCACCAGCAGCTGAAGCTGCATTTTACCAACTTAAAAACTTCCGCTAATCACCCAAAATCAATCCCGAGCCCCTCGGAACCTCAATCAACTATACCAACACATCATAAATGATCATTCAAACTTAGTTGCACTCTCAAAACACCAAAATCACATCGGATTTAAACCTAACAACTTTGAAATTTCTAAAATCCACCAACGATGCAGACACATCCAAAATGACATTACGAACCTGTTCCAACTTCCAGAATTCCATTCCGACCCCGATAGCCTATTTTCCACTACCGACCGGAAATCGCCAAAAACTAACTTTCGTCAATTCAAGCCTAATTCTACACCGGACATCACAAAAATATTCCGAACACACTCCTAAGTCCCAAATCGCCTAACGAAGCTATCCGAGGCATAAAATCTGCATTCCGGGGTCATTTACCAATAAGTCAATTCTCAGTTGACTTTTCCAACTTTAAGGCTATTTTTAAAGACTAAGTGGCTAAACTCTCACTACCACCATTCCGATTTCAAGACTACAAACTCTAACACATCGATAACAGTATAACCAACCTATAACAAGTCAATAACACTAATTATAATTCAGGTTCTACGTAACGACAGACCGGGTCATTACAGAATACATATTCATTCTTGGAAGAATATGAATGTGCTAGTGTTAGTGAATATACCACACTAACCTCTAGAAAGAGATTTGAGATCAAATGAGAAAATAATTTCATTATTATGGAAGAATGGTTATTAGTCACGTACCTATTATGATTATGCAAAAATATTATGGAAGTATGATTATTACAGGGCAAAAGTAATAGAAGCAACATATCTTGCCTATAAAGAGTTTTGACCATGACCATAATGGTATAAATTTCTCTTTGAAAGAGATACTCACCACATAGATGTTGATGAATATGCGGTAATACAAAATTAATTGAGAGCACTGGAAGAGTCAATTATACTATTTTGAAGAAATAAAATTGATTATCAATAAAGTATTGTGTCGTAGAAAGTCTCAAAGAAACTTATTTAGTTTCTAAATATTCACGAAAGCGGTTGGTTATATTGAGACTATAAATAGAGAAAAGATTTAATATATTCTATTACTACAACTTGTAGCAAGATAATATCTATGTGAAAAGCTACTTGCTCTATTCTCCAGTTTGTACTACACGAATAAATGAATGACATAATAAACTAGAAGTTTATTGATATAAAAACCCACTTCATAATAAACTCGGAGTTTATTGATAATTGCACACGTCATGGTATAAACCTGAGGTTTATCAATATTGATAATTTATTCAGTTGGCATAATTGGTTTAGCCATGTTAATTTAAGTATGATGTACAAAAATAAAAGAGAATTCACACGGGTAAATATTAAAGAACTAGAAAGTTTTTATGAATTCTCCGATGTTGCTTGTTCTCATTAATTAATAGACCTATTAAAATTGGGATTGAATTCCATGAATGCTGGAAATATCAAAGGTGAATATGGGCTCATTCACATGTCGTGTATACCACTTAAGATGCATCTATGAGATGGTTACATGTAAAATTATTATTAACCCACTGGTGTTTGCAAGGTAAGTTGCTCATTAAATAAATTTAGAGTATAATTTCCTGATTTTCTATTCAAGAAGTTCATCTTGATAAGTTGGTTTACTCACAGTTGGTTTAGAAAAATAATTTATTGAGTGCCTCCACTTAATAGCTAAACTATTTCTNATTTGATGAACCAAGAAAAGGAACTATATTCTCACTACAAATGCTCCTATTAGAATAAGTCCTAGAAGAACAAAGTCTATGGTATGCTTAAAACGTATAGACAAGTCGGTTTCAAATAAAATTCTTGATAAAGAAAATGAGCAAATGATCATAAGAAGGAGGCAAGTGATCTAGAAGATCACATGACATAACACTTCACAAAATTGGAGGAGAGGCTCAGGTACCTGAAAATATGAATGAAGAGATCTCTATGTTATGTCTTTATGGAAAAATATTAGAACCGATATAAAATGTTCGTCGACGACATCTATAATAACGCTAAGTATAGATGAGGATCTTAAGTCTGTCGAATACAGACACAAAAATATTGGCCAAATGGAAGAGACAACATTCGAATAGATATGGTTTCATATGAAAGATATGTAATTTTGGACATGTAGTTCAAAACATTCGAAATTACAAAGTCAATGGTGTTACAGTCACTTTCATGTATCATATATGTTTGTCATGACATGTAAAATTTGATGTAAATCAAAAGTCTATTTATATGGCTATTAGACTATACTTATATGACAATCCGTGAACGATTTAAAATGATTATAGCATATACAATTCTTGGAGAATTTCTTGCTCCCGAATTACCACATTCTAAGTGTAATTTGTGCACATATATATTTTGTTATAATTATACGCATGATAAAACTGAATGAGGAGGGGACATAGTGCCTGATCTTTCTAAAAACATTTACTCTCTCTGTCCCAATTTATGAATTATACTTTTAATTTGTCTCCAAAAGAATGTCATACTTTCTTATTTAAAGTTAATTTAGATTTAAAATTCATACTTTCCTTAACGAGGTGATTCATTGCCAAACACATATTTATGATTTATTTTAGACCATAAATTTCAAAAGTTTTCCTTTCTTTTTTAAACTTCCGGGGATTATTTCGATCAGTTAGAGGAAAGTAGGAAGTGCTAGGTTCCTGATCACTATGGTTGGGGATACACATGATCACCATGGTCGAGGAAAGAGGAAAATCCTCTTTTTATTATTTGTATGCAAACTATGCTGATCTTATTCTTATTTTATTTTGATGTTCTGTATTGAACAGGTCTCGTCGCTCAGCTTTAGGCCTTATTAGCTTGATTTCTGAAATGAGCATTTTGAATTGAATAGATAGTGAGAAAGCCTCTTTCGTGATTCTTTTCGGGCTTGTCTTTTACGAAAGGAAGTGAGTTGAAAGCCTAATTTATGGCTCAAAAAAAAAAATATCAGTTAACCTTGAAATATTACGCGACATGCTCTTCTCGGATTATGAGAGGGATACTCCCTTGAATTTCTGGCTCTACTTATACTCCTTCCGTTCCAATTTATGTGAACATATTTGACTGGGCACAGAGTTTAAGAAAAAATAAAGATTTTTGGAATTTATGGTCCTAAACAAGTCAAAAAGGAGTCAGGGTATTTGTGTGGTTATAAAAGTATTAAGGATAGAATTGTAAGTTTAAGCTAAATTATTACTAAATTTAGAAAGGGGTCATTCTTCTTGAACCATACCAAAAAGAAATAAGTTCACATTGGAACGAAGGGAGTACTACATAGAAGCTTCATTGACATGGTGACAAGATTCGAAATGCTTCGAGATACTGCGTAGGCGTTTGGACATAAGAATTGTAAAATTCAAAAAAATGGTGAAATTTTTTTTCAAGTGAAAATGATGTTTAAAATTTAGAGTTATGTTTGAACATAAATTTCAGTTTGGGATGTTTTTGAAGTTTTGTGAGTTATTTGAGTGAAAATTTTGGAAAACAGCTTTTTGTAGTTTTTCAAATTTTCGAAAATTTTCAAAATGCATCATCAAGTGAAAATTGAAATTATATGAACAAACGTTGATTTCGAAAAAAAAGTGATTTTTTTTTTTAAAAAGTCTTCCATCAAATTTTATGTCCAAACGGGCACTTCGTAACATTTCACATATAGTAACATTTCACATACACTTTCTTTCTATCATTTTTTAGGGGGTGGGGGAGGAAATCAAAAGTTGGATTTCAATGTGGTTCGCATATTTTTTTCACTTCCACTCAAAAACAAAATTTATTCCGTTGCTTGACTAGTTGACTTTATACTATTTTACACTTTTAGGGTATACACCAAAGGCTGCCGTTTTATAAATCTCCTTTTAACTACGAGTCCGGAATCAAAATGTGATTATTTTAGACATATAGAATAATAATAGGTGGAAAAAAAAAGCGTACAAAAGTATGTATAACGCCCAAAAACTAGGCGCTATACCTTAACGGTAATCGTTAAGGTATAGCGCCCAGTTTTTGGGCGCTATACAAAAAAAAAAAGTACACAGGTATAGCGCCCTTATTAACGGCGCTATACACTAAATGCACTAACAGACTGGGTGGCCCATTGGTTGAAAGTTAGATGTGAAGATGGTTTTGTCTTTGAGGTACAAGGTTCAAACCCCTACACCAACATTCNTTAAATTTTATTACTATTTTTATTTTGAATAATTCTTTAAAAAAAATATATCTTTGTGTTTGAATACTCAGTTATAATTACGGTATTGCTAATGTTTAAAGGCCTATTAAATGATACTTACAAATAAGTATGATTAACTCTAGATTCAAAATATATATTTTTTTTTTATTGTATTCTTTTCTTATCTATTGAATAATATATATTTGCTAACTAAATTTAGAAAGAAAGATATCAAAAAATAAAATAATTCAACCAATATATATATAATTCTTTTATGGAAATTTTAACTATAAAATAAAACTTATAATTCTAATTTGAAAATAAAAGGAAAAAAAATAATTTCATTTTACTTATAACATAAAATAATAACTATTAAAAGTATTGGTTATTTTTTAAAGAAATAATAAATGATTTTTCTATTAAAGTATTTATATCTAAACACTTAAACCAAATAATGAAAAGAAACACAAAATGGAAAAGAAATAGGAAAATATAAAAATGTTGGTTAAAGGGTTTGAACTTTGTACTTTAAAGACAAAACCATCTTCGCATCTAACTTTCAACCAGTGGGCCGCCCAATGTTTTAGTGCATTTAGTGTATAGCGCCGTTAATAAGGGCGCTATACCTGTGTACTTTGTTTTTTGTAGCGCCCAAAAACTGGGCGCTATACCTTAACGGCAAAAATTACCGTTAAGGTATAGCGTCCAGTTTTTGGGCATTATACATACTTTTGTACTCTCTTTTTTTTTCACCTATTATTGTTTTACATGTCCAAAATAACCACATTTTGGTTCCGGACTCTTTAACTACCCCTAACTACTTTAAACCAGTCATGCCTAACAGAGGAGACTCAAAATCTATGCATCAATCTTTAGCTGTAGCAAAATATATTCCAATACTAACATGGCATTTGCCTTAGGAAGCTATTATCAGACTTGGGTTATCTACTTACTAATGTTTTTGTGGAACATAAGCCGCCATTGCAATGGCCAAACACCATGTTCAACATGGTAGAACTAAGCATATTAACGTCGAGATAATTCATAGAATCAGAGAAGCTGAAAAGTTGGTGAAGTTAATCTAATCCTTTGCAGCTCTGAAGAACAAATTGCTGGTATTCTGACTTTACGCTCTTTCCAAGGTGAAATTATGAGGACAAAGCTGGTAGTACTTGAAGAAAATTCTCAAGGAGTGTTTGATTATGAAGTCTGCTAGAAACTTTTAGCATTTTGGCACATGGATGAAGTAGTTAGTTGTCTAGTAAATACATTGAGGAAGAAGATGAGACAAGAGAAGAGGTTGAGTTTAGAACAGAAGAAGAGAGAACGTGTGGGTGTGTGTGTGAGAGAGAAAGGAAATAGAGCATGGCATTACCAGATTTTTTTTTTTCAAAACCAGCAATCAGAGCACCCCAGGCCAGCACAACCTCAGCATCTTTCTTGCGATTTCTCCAACGTCGGGGTCATCCATTTGGCTCTTGATCCTACCAAGTCCACCACTGTCAGTGACCATCTCTGCGTAAGGATTGACACCATCAACTTTGTCAACCTCTCCCACCCTCAGAATATTTAGGAGCCCCTGGAAACAACAAGTTCTTCTTGTGTATCCTTCACCTAAAAGACCCAAAGAAAGTGCTTCAATGGAACCTTGACCGACTAAGTACCTGATCGATACCAGATAAACATATTTTAGACCTTCCAGTTCAAATCATAACTAATAGACCATATACACAAAATTCTGTTAACAGCATTTGAGCAACCACAGTCCACAGTGCATAGTATCGCAGAGATATCAATAGATGCACAAGATTTCTTTTTGATGAAATTTAAAGTTCAGACAGAAAGAAGATGACCTAGAAAATTATTATTTAGTACTAACAGAAAATAAGAAACTCTATCCACGTTCACGACAACCTTGGAGAATAGTACTAAGATTATTATGTTGTACTAATAGGGTCCAATAATGTGCACACTAATGCAGCTTCACAATGACACAACACAAACACACACAAAAATATTCACATAAGTATATACACTCAAAAACACGTATATATTAGACACACATACATATATAAAAGGCAACTACAGCACACATATCAAGCAACAGAAAGTATTTGAATGAGAAGATTGTACCTAATCTGGTCTTGAGATCCTCTCCTGGCAGCACTTGAGATAGCATATACAGCCTCGTATTTGATATCATCAACCTCTTGGTTAATCGCAATTTGAATAATAGGAGGGAAGATAGCTGCATCTACCATACTCTGTTTCATAGAATAAGGCTCATAAATTTTAGTTAATAATAATATTCTACAACAAGTAGAGTTTTACAGAATGCTCAGGCTCAAGTTAGTTTGACTGAACAGGCCCTTTCATGGATTGCAGCAAAAAGAATAAAGATTAAGAAGTTCACAACTGAACCTGTATTTGACTGCTCCGGTAGGTCACTATGTTTGCGATGGCACGACAAACACTCCTCAAAGTTAAAGGTCGGTTGTCATGATTGTTCAGGATATTTAAAAGACGTTGAAGAACTTGGTTGCCGTGTAGAACCTAGAAAACATAAAAGGGTTAAATTTTATTAAACAGACTTTTCATTCAAAATGCTAATTTTCTCATCCGACTTTCTATAAAAATAAATTGTGCCAGAACATTATTCTCTATTTAATTAAAATAAAAAGAGAACACCACATATCCAATAAGATGAGTTCAAAATCATAAAGGTTGGGCTCAAATCATTATTTAGGCAGAGATTCATTTAGCTCTTGTGTTTGTATTTTCTTCAGAATCAACCAGAAAAACATAGCAAACCATATAAGGAGTGCAAATGTCGTGTTACAAATGTTACAAACAAGCCTTTATTTGTGACCGAAATCTTCACCCTGAGGGCTTAAATGGTCTGATCGATCTTGTACAACAACAATTCCAAGAAAAAACCAATCATATCACCTCTATATAAGACTAAAACAAGGATCTTACAAACATGCTTCAGATTCAGACGGGGGTAGAACTTAGAAGACAAAAGCAGGTTAATGGTACAGGGAGTACCTGAATTTGATTATCAGTTCCGCTCCTAAAGAAGTTCTCCACAACCTTGACCACATTTTCTACTACCTCACCATTCGTATGTCTTGACATATATAACCTCAGTTTATTAGATTCTCCCTCATCCTAGCTTAACATATCAGAATTAACAACAGAATTGAATTGTTGCCTAAAGGAGAACAACTTACGCCAAAAGCATCACCAGCCTTGGGCACATATTTTGCTCAATCAGCGCATTTATAGAATCAAATCCACCTCGTGCCAGACATGCAATAATTAAGCAAGCATGCTTAAGAACAGGGATTGCTTCTTCTTCGATACGAAGTTCCAAATCAATGAGATACCGGAGGACCGGAAATGATGGCCTCAACTGAAACAACAACAACAGTGCATCGTGTATGAGCGTTAAGGAAATCTGTGCTATGAGTGTAATGGTCTCAAGAAACAGAACACAAAACTATCTCTTCTACTCCACCTTATCAAATGATGGGGGTGGACTTCCAAAACATAAGTTTCCTATTGTCCTGGCTGCTCTGATAGCCGATGACGTGTTAATAGAAGTGGCCTCACGTGATAGCCTATGTAGAAGTTGAAATAATGGAATGAGAGGAGCAGTATCGATAACAAGGTCCCTCCACCTTGTTGAACGACGGGCAAAATTACCCAAAGCCTCTGCTGCCTTATATTGTACATTCAGGATGGATAAATTGTGCCATGCAGGATCGGCGAGTACTTGTGCTAGATGATGCAAAACTTAATGTTCATGCAGAACCTACAACACATAGAAAGATGTAATCTCTTGAAGGCTTCTGAATTATGATTAAGAAGATTGTTAGCATGATCTCAACAGTTGCTTCTGAAATTGTTCATGAAAATATTGTTGGATAAAAGAAAAATGAAACATTTTACAAAAGCTGATTATGATTTTAATCATGAAGCAAAGGAGAAGTGTTAATTGGCCATTAGTATAGCAGTGAGTTGTGATATTAAAAAGGGAGCTTGACCTCGCACGTAGAATGATATGATGAGCACAAGTGTAGCTACAAGATAAATACATGACTTTATACACAAGTAGTAATCCAATTATAACAAGAACACTTCGTAAAAAATTAATGATGAAGACATCAACAAATGCTTTGAGATGCATGGAGGATAGGTAAGAACTACCTGAATTTGCTCTTCACTTCCTCTTGTAAGAAAGTTCTCCACAAATGTCAGCACAGAATCAACAATGTAAGGTTTAAGATGCCTATCATTACCTCATTTTATTAGATCAGGTAGGAAAAACCTCAAAAGAAACGAATAAAAAGAGAGCAAGAGAACAAGAACACTGGGCTCCAAGTATGCATAATGATACTTCAATTTAAAGGAGAATAACTAACTTGAAAAGCAACATCAGCCGTCCACACAGATCTTGGTTAACAAATCTTGTAACTAGATCACCTCCGACATCTAATTTAGCTGATAACGAAGCCAAAGTTTTGACGGCCTTAAATAGAAAATGAACATATGAGTTAAGAGATACGAAAATGCAGATTATTTCTTAAATATACAATCTTCAGAAAAATTAGCATCGTACCTCATTAGTTACAAAGTAATACAACCATTTCTCATCGTCATAGTGCCCTATTTCCTCATCATCAAGCATTTGTAGGAGAACAGATATAGCGTCACGGTTAACTAATTCTTGAACCTGTGCTATTGTTCCATCAGAGATGACTTGACCTAAAGTTTCTGCTGCTCGTCTCTAAGAAAAACAAGAGGAAATGAGAAACATTATTACATCGTAAATACTGTGGACAAACAATAAGGAGTTATACTCACACGGACACCGTGCCAATGTCCATATCGACAACATTTTACAAGATTATCTATTATCCCATTAGTAAAAAGTTTATCAACGGGAAAATTGTAGTGACCATCATCTGCATAATGTTCCAAAAACATGAAACGTCACATAACTCATATACTTACTTATATATACATAAATATATATATACTACAATATAAGCTAAAACACTCTTATATAGTCGGTAAGAATTATTACCCTTGTACACCAATAGAAGCCTAATCCTGTAGGCAGCTAACTCTAACAAAAATGATCCGTAACTTTCACGCAAAGCCAAACCAGCAGCAAAATCTCTCTTCATCTGAGGGAATTGCTCAAACTGTTGATAAGAAAAGTACAACAACATGTTAGCAGACAAGTTAAGAGGTTAAATTTTCCTCATCATATAATAAACTTTATTATGTCTTTGTGTCTCTACATCCTCTGTAGCAATAAATATTAATGGAATATCAACAAAATTCTTTCAACCGACTAGATGATATATATAGACAAGGTGATCCTCTCTTCCCTTGCTTGTTTGTTATGTGTATGGAAGCCTTATCTAGCTAAGCAAATCGAGCATAAGGTTTCTAGAAAGGAACAGGATCCTATTTGAGTTTCCCCTTCAGGCCCCAAGTTATTATATTATAGCACCTTATGTTGGGGATGATATATATAATCCTCCTAGCTCGGGCAAACTCAAAAGTTTGTGATGCAATCATTGAGACCCTTAATGAATTTTGGGACAAAAAATCAAAAATAATCTTTTCTAACAACATCAACAATAACACTAATTACAAATTCATTGGGGATAAAATACGCTGACAACATATATAGGAGATATTTAATTAAGGACGGCTTGGTTATCTGGGATCCTAATGAAGATGGGCATTTCAGTACAAAATCTGCAAATCTCATTGAAATCAAACTACGGGAAGCCTCAACCACAAATAGCCATTTTAAATGTGTATGGGAGATAGACACAGTAAACATTTTATGTGACTCGTAAACCATAACAGGCTTCCTACTAGAAACTTGCTCAAACAAATATAACTGAAGAAGACAACTGCAAAATCTGCCAAGGCGCCAAAGAAACTATCCTCTATGTTATCTTTCAAGCGCACAACCTTGACCCACTCTCTTATGGATCTTTCCCAATGGCTGGAAAACCGGTTTCATCAGTAATAACCATATCTTAAAATGGAAAACTCGAAATAATAATGGCTTTAACAAAAAAATAAAATGAGCTAGTGGATCTTAATCAGCTACTACTTCCAGCTATTGAATACCAACCTATGACAGGAAAAGGAAAGACACTTAACAAACGGGAAATGTACAAGCTAGTAAAATATATCTCTTAAAGAAAAAGAAAAAGAAAATTCACCAATCTCTTCCTCTCCCCATATTTGACGATTAGCTCAGGTTCATAATGTTCAATGTTGAAATATTGATCAGTTCTCTTTACTTGCAACCACCAGTAGCGTTTTTCTTTCCGGAGCTTTTCCAAACTTTTTCTATTCTTTTCGACGTCAGGAGGGATATTTAGATGTTTGTGTTTCTTCATGGTTAAAGATGAAATTGGACTGAAGGAGTTGAAATCTCTACTACTGCAGGTAATTTTATAAATGATTTCCTTTCTTTTGGGGGGCTTCTGTATCTGTATTCTGTAGTGGGGAGTGGGGGGAAAGGATCGGCGTCAGGTCGACACGGCTATGTGCAGTACTGCAGCAGATACTATTTTCATGCTGTCATGGGCGGCTTTCCATCCATGCCCCATGACCTCTTGGACGCGCCCCGTGGCGTCCTAGC
>MDKH01153272.1:0-15148 GCA_005239495.1 Nicotiana undulata | reverse complement strand
ATATATATATATATATATATATATATATATATATATATATATTCATGTAGATCTAATATATGCTTCAAGGCTTTCTGATTTGTTCTAACAATGAACGGATTTCCCAACAAGTAGTGTGACCACTTAGTGAAAGCAAAGATGAGTGCCAAAAGCTCCATGTCATAGATGGACATAGCGATGTCTAGGAGCTAATGACTTACTGATATATTCTATTGGATATTGTTGATGCATTGAAATAGCTCCAATACTTGTTCCACTAGCATATGTCTCTACCATAAATGGCTTAGAGTAATCAGGCATTGCTAGAACAAATGCAGATATCAAAGCTTGTTTAAGCTTTTCACAAGTTGTTTTAGACTTTGTTATCCAAATGAACTTATCCTTCTTAAGTAATTCATGTATTAGCTTGCATATAGAACCAAACCCCTTAATAAACCTTCTATAATAACCAGCAAGGACTAATAAGCCTCTTATCTATTTAATGTTACTAGGAACATCCCATTGCTGGCCATCTACAATCTTCTTAGGGTCTATTGAGACTCCTTCAACACTAATGAAATGGCCAAGATACTCTACATTAGGTACCCCATTGACACACTTTGACGGTTTAGCATACAGTTGGTGTTTCTTCATTAAACCAAAGACAACTCTCACATGAATCATATGATCAGTCATACTCTTACTATAAATTAGTATATCATAAAAAAAACACCAACACTGATTTCCTTAGCAATGTTTTGAAAAACATAGTTCACGAGACTTTGAAAAGAAGAATATGCATTAGTTAGGACAAAATGCATAACCAAAAATTCATAATGGCCTTCATGAGTTTAAAAATTATTTTATGAGTGTCACCTTCTGTCGTTCTCAACAGATGATAACCAGCTCTTAGATTTATCTTTGAAAACGTCATTGCACCTCCCAATTCATCAAGAAGATCCTCCATTATGGGTATGGGAAACTTTTCCTTTAAGTGTTAATTGATTAAATTCCCTATTTTCAGCACGAAACCTCCAACTCCCATCTTTCTTACCTACTAACATCGCAAGAGAAGCATAAGGACTAGTACTTTGTTCTGTCACCCCTTGTTCTAGCATTTCTTGCACAAATTTTTCAATGATATCTTTATTAATTCATGATATCTATGAGGCCTTTTATTCACTGGGTTTTCAGACTCAACTAGAGGTATTCTATGATCAAAGGAACCTCTACGAGGGAGTAATGTGGTAGGAAATTCAAATATGCTAGAATACTCCACCATCAATACAAACAAGGCTAGAGACACTTTATTGCCTTGTGCAGCTTGTGTATTGTGGCATTGACTACCTTCTTCCTCATTATTGTTTACTGTCATCATAAAAATACTAATTTTCTTCCCCACTCTTTTTAATCATGGCCCTTGATTTAGCTGACTTCAATTGATTACTAGCCCCCCTTAACACATGTTTTTCCCTGATATACATTTTAAATAGTTATGTTGCTAAATTCAAACAAGATTCTGCCCAATGTGCTTAACCATTGTACTCCCATGACTATTTCAACATTGCCCAAAGGTAAAAGGAGGAAATCTAAAGAGAAGGTTGTACCTTGCAAAAGCCACTGCTTTTTGCATACAGAAGTTGTTTGCACCTTCCTGCCATCAGCCAAACTAATAGATTGTCCGGCTATAGAATTGGCTTTACATCCAAATTTCTTGGCTACTACTTGATCAATGAAGTTATGAGTGCTTCCAATGTCAATCAACACCTACAGGGGCTCTTCTCATGATAACCAGTTACTTTGATAGTTTGATATCCACTAACCAATAAATGCTTGTAATGAGAAAGTCATTGACTCATTAGTTCCCTCCATGGTATCCTTTACCAACTCCATGTGTTTTTCATCATCTCTTATGTCTTCCTCAATTATATCCACTAAAACAAAATACTTATTTGCCATGCAGTTATGCCCTTGCACATATTTATCATCACAGAAAAAACACAACTTGTTAGCTCTCTTTTCATCTATATCAGCCGCATATAGCCGCATACCATAATTGTTACCCGAGATTCCACTAGGAATATTAGAATTATATTCGAGGGAGTTCTTGAATTTTAAAGTTGATAAAGGAATATTTCGAAAACGTTGTGATTTAACATTCTAGGTAGTAGGTAGAATGTAATTATGTGATCTGTTAACAGGTTTAAGACCCCATGATTGAGCTTCTGCTTCAAATACACCTTATTGCAATCTAGCAATCTTGTAAGCTTACATGATGTTCTTGGTGCTTGAATCTTAACAGCCTTGTTAAGTTCTGATTTAAACCCTCCCTGGAAATAAATGATAGCAATTTTAGTCGGCAAATTAACTTCACTCAACAGTCTATTAAATTCAATTTGATAATCCTTCACATTACCAAGTTATCTCAGATTTTTAATAGCCTCCATAGAATCTTGAAACCCGTACCCAAACCTATGGTGTAAGGCCAAAACATATTCAGCCTAAGTTGGAAATGTATCACTATTTCTAGATCTCACAGTCGATCTATGTCAAACAATAGCATCACCATCAAAATGAATAGAAGCGGCCTTCACCCTTTTCCAAAGGCAATATCCTCCATATAAAAATACGATCCGCCTTATACAACCAAGATTTCAAATTATATCCAGAAAATCGAGAGAAATTAAGTCAAGAATATCGAGTGAAAGAACTATTACTAGTCAAAATAGAACTAGTTTGGGCTTCAATAGAACGACCAATTTGAATAGCACCTGCATATTCACCATCACATGGATGCTATTCCTTTATCTTGATGTTTAATAATCCCAATTGCCTTCTTAATTTCGAGCAATTCCTTGTCTTTTGTGCATTTCGAACATCCATATTGGTCAAGCCCTCTATAAACTTCTCTAATGATCTTGAATTTCTGAGAATTTTCCTTCCAAGATTTCCTTGGGTTTGTCTTGATTCTTATATCTGCCCATGTTGATGCCGACGAACGACCGCTCTGATACCAAATGATACAATATAGGAACTAGAAAATGAATCTAATTGAACTAAGAGATCAAGCTCGAAGAACAATAGTAGTTAAACAGAGAATTATCGAGATTTTAGCTAGAAGAAATAGAGAGGAAGAGAGTAGTTTGATCTTATTTCATGAATGAATCCAAATAGTATGATTACAATGTATTTATAGAACTAGGAAGCTCAATTGATTCCCCTCCCTGATGATTACTGTTATAACTAACTCCAAATAACTCCTAACTACCTTGCCACATCAGCGGCAACTCAGTTATTCTCTAATCATGTATCAAATAGCCATTTATTAACCAAACTTTATACAAATGGACCCATTACTCTCACACTCTATTAGGATGGTCATTCATTTCTCATGACCCATGGTTTTATAATATATAGTATCGTATTGTATTATATGATATTGTACTAATAAATACAATATTTGGATAGATTGTATCATTTGTTATGATTTAAACCTATTTTTTAATATTTAAAATGGGTAAATGAAATAAGTAACCACAGAAAACCCACCAAATTCGTGGTTACAATAATTTGGCTTTACATGGTTATATAACAACAAAGTTACAATGGATTTACTTATGACGGCACGATAGGTCGTTTTGAGTGCTAACCTTTATTCCAATATTCCAGGACCTCTCATAGCTTCATTTTTTTGGTAATTAATCACTTTTATATTAATCACCAAAACTGTAGAAATCCATAGCATCGGTTACACAGCTAGCTATCTCATTATAACTCTATCTCCTATTTAGTATGAACTTTATACACTCAAACAAAAATATACTAATCTTTGAATGCCAGTAGTAGCTCTAATGTTGCATATGTATGCTACCTCACGTGCAATAGCATTCCAGTCTCGAACCCTTTTCTCAAAGATCCTCAGATTCCTCTCAATCCAAATTGCATGTGATATTTTTGCATATACCATCCGGAATATCTTTGCTCTTTTGGTCTTGCCTTTAGCATGTTGCAAACTCCATTCAAGATGCTGCTCCCAGGACTGTGTAGTTCTATATTCATGTTGCGTCCATTGCATGATCTTCCTCCACAAGTTCTTGATATATTCACAATTGACAAATAGATGTTCCCTATTTTCCTCATGATTGTGGCATAGTGCACATTGTGTATCCACTGCCATTCCCCATTTTTGCAGTCTATCTGTAGTGAGAAGTCTTCAATGTAGTAACATCCACATGGTAAATTGTGCTTTAGGCCTCGCAATGTTTTGAAACGTTAAACATTTCCACATCACCTGAGGTCTTTGTCCCAGTAGTTGCAGATATATGTGCCTAATCATACTAGTTTTATGTTTGTTCCTCTGCACTTGACTCCAATCTGCTCTAGCATTGAAAATTTGTCTGATCATCCAGCACGCTTGTTTAGGAGCTGGCATTTGTAGAAATTATTGACATTTATATAATATGAATTAATCCATTTAATCCGTTGTTTATCTTGCTTAGCTTCCACATCCCAGCATACTTTGGTGATAGCAACTATGTTCCGTAAGTGAATGTTCACTAGATTTAGGCCTCCACAAGACTTAGGAGAACAAATCTTGTCCCAGGATATCAGGGACTTCTTAGTGATGGTATTGGTGGTATACCATATATAGCTCCTACAATATGCATCAATAGTCTTCAACACCTTAACAGGTAATGGTAGCAACTGAGCCCAGTATGCTTGGATGCCAAAGATCACACTTTGTACTAGCTGCACTCTTCCTGCATAGGATAGTTTCTTAGTTGTCCATGAAGATATTCTTGCCACTATCTTTTGTATAAGAGGTTGCCACTGGATCGTTGAGATCTTTTTAGTTTATAATGGTATGCCTAAGTATTTGAAAGGAATCTCCCCTTGTCCATATCCCAGATGTTGTAGAATTTTGTTTCTTTCTGCACTAGAAACCCCTCCAAAATACACAGAACTCTTTCCCATATTGGCTTGCAACCCTGATGCTTGTGAAAATTGATTAAAGCATCTATGTATGGCAGCCACTGATGTTAATTCACCTCTTGCAAATGGCAGTAGATCATCAGCAAAGCTTAAGTGTGTGATGCCCATCCTAGCACACGTTGGATGATATTTTGAATTCTTTATCTTCCTTCAATCCATTGAGACTTCTGCTTAGATACTCCATTTCAATAGCAAATAGAAAAGGGGATATATGATCCCCTTGTCTAAGTCCCTTTTTTGCATCAAAAGGAACAGTGGTCTCTCTATTGATCG
This sequence comes from Nicotiana undulata, assembly GCA_005239495.1. Lineage (NCBI taxonomy): Eukaryota > Viridiplantae > Streptophyta > Magnoliopsida > Solanales > Solanaceae > Nicotiana > Nicotiana undulata. The sequence goes on along the minus strand of MDKH01153272.1, from coordinate 9,904 downwards.
ATATGGTATAGTTGATTGTTTTGACACATTCCAAAATCTAGCCAATAAATTGTGTAGAAAATCCCAAATTATCCATTACATGTTCTAAAAAATCCACTCCATTGAGTCATAGGCCTTTTGTAGATCAATCTTAATCATACACCTATCATAGGTGTGCTTTCTTGTATAAGACTTTACCAATTCATGGGCCAGGATAATGTTATCTGTAATTCTTCTCCCAGGGGTGAAACGTGCCTGATTTCCACTGATGATGGATGCAATAATCTTCTGCAATCTTGTTGCTAGAACCTTAGAGATGAGCTTATAGAGTAAAGTGCAGCAAGCAATAAGTCTGAAATCCTTCATAGTGATAGGTTTATCAACTTTTGGTATCCAGTGTAATAGTAGTACAGTTTATTGCTTTGTACATTCTACCAGTGGTGATAAATTCTACAACAGATTCACAGACCTCCTCCTTGATAATTTGCCAAGCTTTCTTGAAAAAAAGGCATTGAAACCATCCACACCTGGTACCTTGTCATCTCATTTACTCTATAATCCTTCAAATATCTCTTGCTCAGTGACTTCTGCACATAGTTGAATTCTTTGCTGCTGGGAGAGTGTAGGCCCTTGTTTCATGATCTCCTTGTTGATGGCAGGCAGAGTTTGGGCAGCACCATCAGAGATTTATAAAGCTCCATGATTTCATATTTGATCTTCTCAGCATCATTTAAATTATGTCCATCTAGAGATATGAGTTCTTTAATTTGTTTCTTCTTATTCTTTTCCTTCAGTATAGCTGAAAATACTTGGTATTTGAATCCCCAAGTTTAATCCACTTAGCTCTTGACTTTTGCTTTAGGACACTTTCCTCTATAAGGGACCATTTCTCTAACTGATGAAGAACAACTTTCTCCTACTCTAGTAGGTAGTCATTATATTGTGTTACAATCTTCTCCTGAATATCTTAAAGTTCCACTCGAGCCCTATCAATCTTGGCAGTAATAGTTCTGAATTCCTCATTATTTAAAGCCTTGAGTCTAGGCTTTAAAGCTTTCAACTTCAGCCAAATACTCTTCATTCTCTAATTTTTTTACATTTTGATCCCATAATTTCTACACTAATTGTAAAAACATATCATGGTCTGCCTAGACATTTAGGAATCTGAAAGGAATTTTACCAGGCTGGAACGACCCGGCCGGTCGTTCCGTGAGATTAGCCCCGTTATTCATGTTTCTGCTTTGTCATGCATTTCTTATCCTGTTTATGATGTGTTGGGTCAGTTGGTTCAGGGTCGGAGTGGTCGTGGTGAGTATTGAGACACTTAGTCTCTTAAATTGGCATAATGGTTAAAAAAAGTCAATTGGGAGTTGACTATTAGGTAAATGACTTCGAAATGTGGATTTTATTACTCGAATAGCTTCATTAGGTAATTTGGGACTTACGGGTGTGTTCGGAATGTGGTTTTGATGCTCGGAGTAGAATTAGGCTTGAATTGGCGAAATTGAGTTTTTGGCAATTTTCGGTTGGCAGTGGAAAATTAGCTATCGGGGTCGGGATGGAATTCCGGTAGTGGGAGCTAGTCCGTAGTGCCATTTTGGACATGTGTGCAAATATTTAGGTCATTCAGATGTGTTTTGGTTGATTTCGGCGTCGTTGATGATTTTCGCAAGTTTTAGGAATCTTAGGCTTGAATCATGGGTTGAATTGGAGTTCCGGTGTTATTTTGGGTGTTCCGAGGGTTCGACTAAGTCCGGGTGATCATTTATGACTTGTTTTGTACTTTTGTTTGGGGTCCAGAGGGGCTTAGGTTGATTATGGATAGCCCTCGGGGACATCAAAGTTGGAAAAGAACAGCTGAACTGCTGCTGGTGCAACCCATCTGGTGTGGTCGCACCTGCGGATGGATGAGTGCAGGTGCGATCTACGCGGGTGCGGAAAAGGAGTGCAGGTGCGGAATTGGCCCAGCTGAGGAAAGGCTGCAGGTGCGAGAGTTGGTCCGCACCTGCGAAGCCACAGGTGCGGAAGTCTAGTCGCACGTGCGAGAATTGAGGCCTAAGTGATTTTTCGCAGGTGCGCACCTGGGACCGCAGGTACAGATCCGCAGGTGCGGTTTAACTGGACAGAAGGTATAAATATCCAGCCTTCGCGAATTTAAGCTATTTCACCAATATTTTAATCCGGGATTGAGCTTTGAGAGAGGGTTTTGAAAGGGGAATTAAAGAGAACTTCGTGGAGGTAAGATTTTTTAACCTAAAACTCGTTTCTATGTGATTTTTGGACTGATTTAGGGTGAAATTATGGGGGAAATCTGTGTAAATTGGGGGTTAGGGCTTGGAAACTTGAGACTTTAATTGAGGAATTGAAGGGCCATTTGTGGCTGGATTTTGATGTAGTTTATATGGGTAGACTCATGGGAAGATAAGGATTCTAGTTTTGTGATTTTTATTGAATTTCGAGACGTGGGCCCAGGGGTCGGTTTGGCCAAATTTGAGATTTGTGCATAATTTTGATAATTTTCGAATGGGTTTCGCCTCCCTAACATATATTGATGATAATGATCTGGTTTTGGTTAGATTTGGAGCGATCAGAGGCCGATTCGAGAGGCAAGAGCATTGTAGAGTAGTTTTGGGACCGGTTTGAGGTAAGTAATGACTATAAATCTTGTCCTGAGGGTATAAACCCCTGACTCAGTATTTTCTCACTATTTTGGTATGACGAACATGTTGGATGATGAGTGTGTGGCATGCACTGATTGGGGATTTGGACTTGGTCCCCCGTGGCAACTATTGAGCTCCGTATTTACTTTTAAATCATATGTTAAATCGTATTCTCAGACTACTGTTATATTTGGGCTTTAAGATATGTTTGGGGTCTTGTGCCGACCTGTTTAGACCCCTTGAGGGCTACTTTTCTGATATTCCTCACTATATTGATATGATTTTACACCCAGTCATATCATGTTAAACTATTTTCGAAACTCAGACTTGTTTACACTATATATATGATATAAATACTGTTATGGGTCGAGTACCCCATTTGTTGAAAGCCGAGTGGCTTTTTGAGAGTTTCTGACTGAGTGAGGCCGAGTGCCAATATTGTGAGGATATTATGGATCGGTTTGCACGCCGCAGCATGTTACATTGTTATGATATGCGAGAGGTCGAGTGCCTGAGTGATTTATGCCACGAGATGGCTTGATATTGGCGCTTGGGCTGTAGGAGCCCCTCCGGAGTCTGTACACCCCTAGTGAGTGCAGGTACCTACTGAGTGCGAGTGTCGAGTGCCGGGTGATGAGAGATTTGGGAGGCATGAGTGACTGTGAGGTAGCCCGAGGGGCTGATGCTGAATGATTATGAGGCATGCCGAGTGATTGATGCTGAGTGGTTATACGCCCGAGGGGCAGTTTATTACACCTAATTTTACTTGAAAGATATTGTTCATGAAATTTACTCTTTTACTTACACTGAACTATTTTGACTTCTATGGTAACCATGGCAAAGATATATTTTCAAGGATATTTTACTGAGCGAAAGTTGTAAATGCTACAATATGCTTATCTGTGTTTTCTGGAAGCAAGACTTCAGCTACTGTGCATTTATGACTGTTTGTACTTGTTTCATAACCTTAGACACTATTTACTTTCATTACTACTAAGTTGGCGTACTCACATTACTCCCTGCACCCCTGTGTGCAGATACAGGTGCTGGTTCCGAGTGCTAGTTTTCATCCTTTCTCGCGGAGCCGGAGTTAGGGTTTTGAGGTAGTTGTTCAACGTCCACAGCTTTCTATTTTCCCTTTCTTATTCTTGTATTAGTTACTCGTTCTGAGACTTGAAGTATTATGACAGTAGAGTTTGTTTTGTACTACTCGTAGATGCTCATGACGGGTTAACTCCAGGTTTTGGGGCGGTATCTAGACTTTTTATTTCGTTTTGTTTTGCTTAAAAATTGTGAAATCTAAAGATTTTTATGAAATATCGGAACGGTTTGGAATTTATGGAAGTATTATGTTTATACGAAGTTGTTTGGCTAGCCTAGTTCCATGATAGGCGCCATCACGGTCGGTCTAGGATTGGGGGTCGTGACACAATCCTAGTAATTATGGAGATTGATAGTATCATAGGTGAGTGATCAGACATTTGGGGTGGAACATATTTTGTCTACACGTGCCCTAATTGCATAATCCATTCAAAACTTCCAAAGATTCTATCTTGTCCATACTGCTTGTTTGACCAAGTGTAATAGTCTCCCTTCCATATCAATTCATTCAATTGCAGAGCTTGAATGCAGTTAAAGAGAAATCCTGAGTTTCTGCATATGTTATAGGATTTCCCATAACTCTGTCTTGAGGATATAACATTGCATTAAAATCTCCACAAATTATCCAAAGTGTGGCTATGTTTGCAGCCAAAATATGCATGTCTGTCCAGAGTGATCTCCTTTGTTCAACTGTATTATATCCATAGACTAAAGTCATTAAGCAGCCTATTTTCCCTAAGTTATCCTTCAACTAGCAATGTAATAACTAAGCACCAGCTTTTATTAAAATCATAATATACCACCTTGGATCTCATACCACCCATAGCCTACCATTTTGAGCATACTAGTAATTGGTAAACACTTCACATTCAGGCACAATAGCTTTGGTCACTCTCTTGAAATTATGCTCTTTCACTCTAGTTTCCATCAAACCATCTAACTTAATATTTTTATTTCTGATGTAGTCAGGCAACTCTTTCTGCTTATACCTCTTATTGACTCCCATCACATTCAAGAATAGCCAGTTAATCGGCATGTTAAGTGGAATATTCCCCTGTCAATCGGTAATTGCTGCAAATCTCCAATTCCACATGGTAGTACCTCAAAAGGATTCTTCACTCTAATTGCAGACATCATAGGAAAATTTGTTAAGTTAAACTCAGTGTTGCTTTCCACTTGTTTTCCTCAATGGCATTCTTTGGGCATAACATCAATTGGACTATTGTTGTTTTGCCTTTGGCTAATTGCTGGTCAGCTACTTGGAGAAGCAGAGTGTGACATATGTTGCTCAATTGGTGCTTGTTGCTGACCTTGTTGCTAAACTTGTGTGTGTTGTACATGCATGGCATCAAACTTCTGAACCTGGATTTTGGTTCTCCATTCCATGGTCACTTTCTTAGGTTCTCTTATTATCCCATTCTGCTTGACATGTTGCTTAGGTTCCTCCTTATCTGTGCCTCTATCAGGAGCAAATATGTGCCCAACCTTTTGACATTGATCACAAAACTTAGGTTTCCACTCATAATAAACTCCCTGCAGAAATTGTCTACCCTTTGGATCCATAAAACATATCTCATATGGTAATGGTTTAGTCACATTAAACTCTATCAACATTCTGGCAAAGGACACTCTTTTTTTTCTTAGTTGTACATTCATCAGCAAATATATGAGTCCCAATAGCACTAGCTATTCTACTCAGAGAATCAGCTCCCCAACAGTTCATAGGTAATTTTGGAAATTTAACCCATAGGGAAATTTCAGTGGGAAATACCTCATTAAAATCAAAATCTGAGGTCCAAGGCTTCAAAATCATAGGCCTATTATTAATGGAATAAGGTCCAGAATAATAGATCTCGTGCATGTCAGCCTCCGTGTGAAATCTGATAATGTAGTATCCTTCCTCATGCAGAAACACATCTGTTTCTCTAACATTTGCCCAATTAACATTGATATAACGTTTCATAGTGTTATATCCCGGAGTCTCACCCAAAATGTATACAATAGAGCACATTTTCGCTTCTCAATCTCATATTCAACCTCGTATTTGTCCAATTGTACAACTATTTGGCCATTGACGATTTGTGTAGGAATATAAGACATAGACATACCATTTGCTGCAGATCTGTTCTTCTGAAATGGATTAGACCATGGTTTAGGTTTTACATCTTTTGTAGCCGGTGCAGGATTCTTTATATCTCTACCTTCCTCAGCAGCTATTACTGTTTCATTAGTTACTGTTGCATGCATTGATTGTTCCTTTGTTGCATTCTCCAATTGTCGACGAGTTGTAGCCGATGGAGGTGTTGTTAGGTCGATTTTTTCCTAGACTCCTGAGCTAGACACACCTCCTGTGTTTCTCCATTGAGCCTTAGTATCATATTCTAGATCTAGATCTGGTGTTTGTGTAGCTTTCTCTTTACTATCCCCTTTTGTTTGACTTCATGAGCTGACAGAGCGTCCTACATTAGTGATTACCACTATTTTTGGCCTTCCACATCCTCTTCCCCTCCCTCTCGCCATGGATGAGCTAGTTCAGCGCATGTTAACTAACGTGAGCCGAGTACTCGTAGATTCATTTGATATTATATAACTTGCGTGCGAGGTTCGTGTTGTTTTTCGAAAAGCTTATATGTTAAATTTTAAAGAAGGTGTGATTTTTTAATCTTAAAATGAGGCCAGAGTTGACCACAGTCAACGTTTTTGGAAAACGACCTCGGAACACGGTTAACTTACGTGAGCCGAAACGCGCTCGGGTCATGCGGGACCCCAACCAAATATACGTACAAATACAATAACATCATGTGAACCTACCGAAATTGTCAAAATACGAATCCGGGGTTGTTTAAACGTTGACGGTTGTCAAGACCCGAAATTCCCACAGTTAGGATCGCAATGGCGCCTAACATTGAACCTGCTAGGCAAGCCAACGTTACTGGTTTGATTACCTTTTTCTTTACTTATTAGCAATTTACAAGATATCATAACATAAACAGCGAAATAAAATGTGAAAGAACGGAATTAAGCAATCTAAACGAATTCTAACACGAAATCCATAATACAACTCCACCCATAACCGATGTCACAATGTCAAGGACTGTCTACGAATACTACAAACAACGGTCTGAATAAGAAAATACAACTATGTCTCAGAAATAGATAAATCAGAAGGAAATATGATAGAAGGGGGATGCCAAGGCCTGCAGACGCCTGCAGGACTACCTCGGGTCTCCTCTGGACTGAAGGCAGCAACCTCGAACTACGGTCTGTAAGGTCCAGTACCGGGATCTGCACAAAATAGTGCAGAGGGTAGCACAACCGACCCCATGTACTAGTAAGTGTCGAGCCTAACCTCGGCGAAGTAGTGACGAGGCTAGGACACAACAACCATACAAACCTGTGCAATTTAATCATATACGAGAAACAATAATAACAAGAATTAAACAGGATAATACGGGGAAAAAGGGAAACATGCTTTGGGGGGGGGGGATATCAAGTTCTGACAATAATGAAGTAAAGCGACAAAGTGAATATCAAACTTGAAGCGACGGAAATAATAACACAGAACAAGTGTACGGCATCACCCTTCGTACTTTTACACTCGTCCTCACCATAAAAATCAATAGAAACGGCACAGCATCACCCTTCGTGCTTTAGCTCTCTCACAATCATGGCACAGCATCACCCTTCGTGCTTTTAATTTCATTAATATGGAACGACATCACCCTTCGTGCATTAACACTCACAATATCGGCACGACACCACCCTTCGTGCTTTAACACTCACTCACAATATCACGCACGGCATCACCCTGCGTGCTTTACACTCTTCCCCACCCAAACAAATGAAATAATAGCATCCCGACAAGGGAATCAACAGCATAAACAATAATAGAAACCATAACGTCCCGGCAAGGGAGTCAACAATGAAAACCATATCATCCCGGCAAGGGAAACAACTATAACCAATCCCGCTTAATCAATAAGCTTCACTAAATAAATCTCAACTTGAACCAATACTTAGCAGTAGGCAATACCAAGAAAATACCATCAACATGGATAATTATCAAATTAAGTCTAAGTAGTGCTTAATGAAAGATCATATCAATCAAAATATACGACTCACGGTCATGCTTGACACCAACGCATAGATGCTCGTCACCACACCTATACGTCGAACACAACACTAACACGTAGCAAATAGGACACAACACTTACACCCTCAAGCTAAGTTTAGGCCAAACACTTACCTCGGATTCCACGGCCAAACTCAAGCCTCAAATACCGCTTTCCCTTTAGATTTCGCCTCCAATTCACTTGTATCTATACATAATTAATTTAACGACATCAATAAATGCTAAAGAACTCAACCCCAATGCTTAATTATTGGTTTTCTATTATTTTCCCCAAAAAGTTAAAAATCGACCCCGGCCCCGCTTGGTCAAAACTCGAGGTTCGGATCAAAACACAATCACACATTCACCCACGAGCCCGAATATGCAATTAGTTTCGAAATCCGACCCCAAAACGATTTCTAATTTCCAATTATACAAAAAGCCCTAACTCTACTCAAAATCCCCAATTTCTACCTTTAAAACCCTAGAATTCTGGATAAAAATTGATGAAATACAATGGGTAAATGAAGAAAAGAAGTTTAGAATCATATACCAACACCTTGGGGAGTAACTTGTCTCTTGAAAATCGCCTCAATGCTCACTAGTTTTGAAAATATGAAGTTATGGCCTAAATCCCGTCTTTTTTATGTTGTTTTTAAGACACTGGAAAGGTCTTCTTCGCGTTCGCGAAGCAACGGTCCTATTAACCTTCACATTCGCGAGACACATTACGCGTTCGCAAAGGTATGTCCCCCCTGACCTTCGCGTTCGCGTAGTGTATCATTTCCCCCTTTCCCAGTTCCTATTCTAACGCTACGCGCTCGCGGTTGACCGTCGCGTTCGCGTAGAGCATCCCCCCAATGCTCTGTGTTCGCGTCTGTGTCTACGCGTTTGAGATTAACAAACCCATCCCCAACCCAGTTTCCCATTCGCGTTCGCGTGATTCACTACGCGTTCGCGAAGCAAAGTGCAACAGACACCAGATATAGTAATTACATCAGAATTTTCAAAGTCAAAAACACCCCGAAGCCTATCTGAAACTCACCCGAGCCCTCGGGGCTCCAAACCAACCATGCACACAACCCTAAAAACACCCTACGGACCTACTCGTGTGATCAAATCCCCAAAATAACACCTAGAACTACGAGCTTAGCATCAAAATCAAAGAAAAAACTCAAGAACTTTTAAAGTTTCAAATTTTACCACCAAGGGTTTGAATCACGTCATATGACCTCCGTTTTTTACCTAATTTTACAGGCACAACTCAAATACCATATTAAATCTGTACCGGGCTCCGGAACCAAAATATGGGTCTGATACTATCAAATTCAAACACCGTTAAATTTCCAAATACTCTTACAATTTCAGTTAAACAATTTCTTTCAAAAATTCATTTCTTGGGCTAGGGACCTCGGAATTCAATTCCCGGCATACGCCCAAGTCCCATATTTTCCTACGGGCCCTCCGGGACCGTCAAAATTACGGGTTCAGGTCCGTTTACCCAAAATATTGACCAAAGTCAACCTAAATTCAATTTTAAAGGCAAAATTAGCATTTTTCTCAATTTTCACACATAAGTGCTTTTTGGGTATATGTCCGGACTGCGCACGCAAGTCGAGGTGAGACAAGAGGAGGTTGCTAAGGCCTCGAAACACAGTTTTGACTTTTAAAATAAGAGATGACCTTTTGGGTCATCACTGTTGGGATTTTAAATATTTAATGATATATTAATGCTTAAAATGGGTGAATAGGAAATGGAGGGGAAAATAAAATATTTGAGTAATATTTGAGTTTCCCTCCTTAATTGTCCCACATAGGAAGAGGAAAAGACTTTTGATGGGTATATAAGAAATTGCTCTTCTACTAGCTAATAAACAGTTGAGAAGAAAGCAAACCTCGCGCCGTCGTCGTCGTCGCTCGCTCGGCTCGGCCTCGGCTTCGGCTATATAAGAAATTGCTCTTCTTCTAGCTAATAAAGAGTTGAGAAGAAAGCAAGCCTCGCGCCGTCGTCGTCGTCGTTCGCTCGGCTCGGCCTCGGCTTCGGCCTCGGCCT